>PVJD01002969.1:0-179859 GCA_004026545.1 Mormoops blainvillei | reverse complement strand
TCTTTGTTTTTCTGTTGCCAGCTTTTGTAGAGGTAACAAAGGTAGGAGGGAGAGAAAAGAGATGGAATTGGGTCAAGTGGTTCTAATAGCTTCGCATTTTAAGAGATAATCTAAAAGTTCTATCTGCAGCTGATGAAAAGAGAAAAAATATCAATACCTCTTTAGGACTACACAGTTAACAAAACATAAAGGAAAATGATGAAACTGCTAGGAGTTTAGAAGTGAACAATCAATGGATGCTATGTGACATTTTATTTGAAGATATAAAGGAAATTATGATCAGAACTAAACACAGGAATTAAATATATACTTACATATTCTTAGGAAGAATGAAACTGGATGGCTGGTGTGACATGGATCTTTGATAAGATTTGACTTTTTTTGATGGTTTGACATGTATTATTTGCAAATTTAAGACACAATGAAAATACATAGAACAGTAGATTTGGGCCTGAGAAAAAGCCATTAAAACAGTAGATGCCCAATTTTAAAAACAAAAATATTAAAAAACTAGAAAGGACTAAGAAGCAAATAGTGAAATACTAAGGAAAACCAAATATGTAAAATAATAAGAAGTGTATAAAATGGAAAGGATATAATAAATGTGCTTTTGATTCTCATGATTAGGAAGAGTATGTGTTTTTTAGATGTTAATTCTTCATTTAATAATCCATAAAATTAAAGTTATAGTAAAAATCTGCAGTCTACTTGGGCAAATTTGACAAATAATATCAGCATATAATATAGAAAAAATATATACTAATATTCAGAAATATGAAAAAGACGAGGGGAATTTCTTAACTTTCAACTATTTTGAAGTTAGAGTGATTAAAGTAGGGATATGTAGATAGAAAAATAGACTTTTATTCAAAAGATGGAAATTCATTATATCATCAAAGAACTGCCTAAAAGATTATTGAATTCTCTGTAGTCGTTTGTAAATATGAAGCCATTGGAAAACAGCAAACCTGCAATTCCATTCTCAAACTTAAACCAAAAGACATTGCACATAATCAAACATTTAACTTAAAATATCAGAAGAGTTAATATAGGATTAAAAAATTTAAAGTGTGAAAGCCTTTCCTTAGAAAGCATACAAATACAAAACAAAACAAAAATTACTAATGAAAATCCTATTTACACGGGAGGAAATTGGGGTAAAGCAAAGTTTATTTGCCTGAGGACATGGCAATAAAAGTATTAGCAGAGATTGAATCCTAATCCATTGTTTGAATTTATTTACTACATGCTAGTGTTACTATCATAATTAAAATTATGCCCTTATTGGTACTGGGTAAATGGAAGTATCCAAATAGCATCATAGTTATTAAATAGTCCTTAATCAAGGGAATGTTCTTGATGTATTTAGGTTCATTAGGCTGCTGTAAATGGCTTAATTCAGTTTGCTAGTGAACCGAGTTAATGACATAATGATCATGAACCTTCTATACTTACTATTAATTGATTCTTATCTACATTTGAATAGTATTCTGACTGCATTTTCATTAAAAGATTTATGTTGTCATGCTTTGTATTTTAGGAACTTGAGAATACAAGTGATTCAGTTCATGGTAAGCCCGTAGAGAACAAAGACTAGCTTTTTCATCATTGTGTCTTCATAGTACATAAACACTGAATTTAAGTTATTTTATACATCTAAATATTCATTATGCAGTATTCTATTTACCATGTTGTGTGCCCATTATTTAAATCAAGGGGAAATTTTAGCATAAAGTGTATGTAGGGTTTACTTTTATCTATGAATGAATAGTGCTTTATATGTAGACTATGAAAAACTTTATATGTAGAGAAGATTACACAGTAAGTATTAATAAGTTATACAGTAATGAGTTAATATAAGAGAATGAATTAAGAAATGAATAAATATAGTTACTAGACTAGGGGCATTTCTGCTGTTTCTTAACAACAGATGGCAACTTTTATATTGTCAGTAGTCTTGTAAGTGTCTTATCCAATATCTAAAGCGATCATTTATTTCTAGTTATATGTATCCAGACTGATAGTGAATGAAATTAAATATAGATTTTAAATAATACCTATATGTTGACCTCAAAAGACCAACACTTAACAGAAATCTTTTATAGATTAACATAGTACATAAGTACAAAAGTATCACCCATCACTAATTCTTACCACTTGAGTATATTTTCTTTTATTTTACTTCCTTCTCTTCTATTTCAGTTTAAACTTCTAATTATGATGGTCTAAACTGGCTTCTTAAGTCATTCGTGAGTCACTGCTTACAAGATGAAAATCTCCCTAATACACCAAACAACAAATATTTTAAGAACATATGCAGGGATTTTGTACAACTTTCTGTTTCAATTTGTTTATATTATAAGGTATATCCAAGGTGGCAACATGTTGAATATAGAATATTGAACATGTATGTGAAAGTTAGTGTTAGTTTGTATAGTTTGAATATATTTAAAAGTTGCTTTATGTTGATATGAATATATTAGTGTACCATATTTAAAGATATTTAACAATTGAAATATTTGTCTTTCTTGTATTACCTGCTTCCAGTTTGCCTTTTACTTTGCAAAGTTTCTAACACAGTTCCTAGTCCTATGAAGACATATGACATTTTAAACTAGCAAAATTAAACCATCCTTTTTAATGAATTCATTGTAGAAATGATGTTAAAGTTGTCCTTTACTTGGACAAGTGTAAGAGTCAATTTTGTAAATTAGGTGTTTTCATGAGTCTTATCTGTATAGACCTCGATTAGCTTCAAAGAGGTGTGGAAAAAGGTGCTCTTTAAAAATCACAAAGGACAATTTTCAACTATAAGAAACAGTAGGATAATGAGATTGCTGTAAAATGACAGAGGCCCAGACCAGTCTTAGTGCCCAACCATCAGCTGTGACTCTCTTCCAGCAAATGCACTGAGCAGCCAGTGTCATGTCAGAAACAGAGCGAAGCTGTGCAAATTGCAGCCACGGCTCTGAACCAAATGCTCCATCTGAAAACGCCACTGACCTCCTTATGCCACTCCCATCTCCTCCAGCTTCGCATCACCACTTCCATGAACGTTTATAAAATCAACTACCTGAACATCGTGACTGGATAATCAACATACCAACAAATACGAAACTTATAGAGTTAAACTCGGTGTCGATGCAGTGTAAGTGAATGAGGCAGTGTCGGGGGGCGGGGGTTGGTGGTGAATGCTGTAATGAGTACAGGGGAGGACTGTATATAGGAATTGCTTGTGACACTGTGAAAATATGTGACCTGGATGACTTTGGCATTCAAGGAATTATTAGGCCTATCTTTTCATGTGATTTGTGAAAAATGAACTCTGACTTTCCAGTGCATGGGAAGAGATCTATTTTAGGACAGAAGAATTTTATTTAAAGCTGGGAAATAAGTAATGCATTCATGGAAGAAATTACATAATAATATGATTTGAAAGATAGGGGTATGTAGAGAACATTATGGCAAAGGAAACATGGGAAATTATAAGGAATAACAGTTCTGGAAAGAACTCATGACCAGAGGCATATAAATTTTAAGGGAAAAAAAGATGGCAGGAGGGTGATTTTACTCCATCACCAAGAGGACAGTGGGCACTTGAGCCCTTCATGATACAATGTGTGATCAGGAATAAAGTGTTCTTATGTGAGATAATGTCCTTTTACATTTTTTTCTGTAGCGGTTGGAAAGCTATGGTGAAGATAAAAGCCACTAGAGCATGATCATCTTCCAGAAGCCAGCTTGACGGGTTGAGGAACGCAGAAAGGAAGAATGGTGAATTCAACAACAAGAAGTAGAAATGAAGGATGAGTAAGAAAGAGGTCCTATGAGGGTTATCAGCTTGGAGCCGGGCCAGGATATCATACCATACTCTGAGCCTGACAGTGAAAGGAATATTGTATTTCAGTAGCAGAAAATCTTTAGGGAAAGCTCTGATATCCTGCAAAGCCTAGAGAAGATTTAAAAGCCTTCTAATTTATCACAAAGAATAAAGAAAACCACAACTAATCAGAGGCATAATATCTTAAATTGTTAGTTCATAAAATATTGTCATATTGGATCTAGAAACACATTAAGATAATTAAGTACTATGATAAATTAAAATTTCTCTGAACTATTGAAATGTCGATATGTTGTATTGGATACAAATATAACTATCTCTGCTTACAGGCATTAATGTATTTTATTGTCCACATTTAATTTTTTTCTCCCAGTTGCCTTTAATTATCAGTTCATTCCACATATCTTGCTTTTGAACACCATTCCTTGAAGATTCCAGGGGGTCCTACTGCTTACGTGATTCAAAAAAGGACCAGCACAGGACCAAACATCACCCCAAGAACAAACGAGAATCTCAACGAACCAGAGTACTGTGACAACTTCTGACCCCTAACCAGAGCACAGTGAGGCGAGGCTGGTACCCTGCTTTAGGACCTTGTGTCATGGCCAGGTCAGCATATTACATTCATTCCATCCTCCTTGGGGAGTCGGTTTAAGGGGTATTTTCTACCTTTCCTGAGAGAACTCTGGCAGAAGCACCCTAGGTTCACTTACTGAGCTTATACCATTTGGGGGAGCAACTATTTAGAGGCTCAGTCTTCTTCTCCTTGGAAAGTGCTAGGATTCTTTTGCAACGATCTTCCTCACATTAGTGAAGAGCTCTACACAACAACATTAGGCCATGGAATTCTTGATCTAATTTCAATATTTTCTATTAGATTTGAATAGATAATATTCAAAAACAATCTAAAAATGTCATGGCACATATTTTAAGTAATTACCTTAACCAATGCATTGTTACTAAACTAAAATTATACTACATATACATAGTCTTGTTAACTAATTATTTTCCCTCTATTTGTATAATTGTTAATTCCAAGAATATGAATATTTGAAAATCATATTATACATTGCCATATCGTCTACAAAAAGTCTGTTAATGTTCATTTTGCTTTGTAGTTGGCAGAAATTAGATTTTTATACAGATTTTTAAAATTTGCTAGATTAAAAACAAATTGTATCTCACTGTTTACAAGCACAAAGTCAACATCAGTTAGAATGATTTTATTTAAAAAACAATGTAAAGAGCAAAAACAGGCATAGAAGTAAATAGCTATGTTTTTTTTCACTTCTTCCAGTTTCAGGAGTAATTGTTTTTGTTTTTTGTTTTTTTCTCAGATTTTATTTATTTTTAGAGAGAGGAGAAGGGAGAGAGAAAGAGAGGGAGAGAAACATCAATGTGTGGCTGCCTCTCGTGCACCCCCAAAATGTGGATCTGGCCCGCAACCCAGGCATGTGCCTTGACAGGTAATCAAACTGGTGACCCCTTGGTTCACAGGCCGGCATTCAATCCACTGAGCCACACCAGCCAGGGCAGGACTAATTAGTTTTTGATACCCCGTCATTATGATACACTCTGATTTATAAAACTACTAAAAACTGGCAGGTTAAAATCAAATTGTGCATGAGCTTTTTAGTGAAATACAAGAATATGTACATTCTTTAAAACAATCATCCAAAGCTTTATAATAAGTAATATATTTTGGTTCAAAATTAATTCCACCACAATTCTAGCATGTTGGAGGCACTAAAGTAGATTTTGCCTGTATGATTTGCAAGGTGCACATTTTCTTAAGATACCAGATTACAGAAATCTAATATTGCTGTTTCTAGTTTGTTAATCATGCATCAATTTTTATTTGTTTTCATGTGATCATGCCCAAAACTCAGACCTTGCTAAAAGACCAACTAATATACTGTGTTTAATATCTATTCTAAAGGAAAACAGAGAGCCAAAGTTACATATATTTTCTCAGTAATTAATGTTGCAATTATACACATTTCTTTCCCCTTTTAATTCTGTGTTAAGGTTTCCTCTTGGACTCTACTGATTTACATTCGTCCTTCTCTCTATCATCTATTCCACTTTGTTTTTGTTCTCCTTTTTCATTTAGGTCTGACTAAATACAGTGAAATGGACATAGCTTAAGTGTGGTTTTATGAATTTTGATAAATTCTTAAATTAATGTAACACATATTACCCAATTAACCTAATATAATCAAGATACAGAAATTTCTCTCACCATAAAAAATCCTCTCATTCTACTTGTAATCACAATAAATTTATTATTTTTTTCCACTTGGGAACTTCATATAAATGAAATCATAGAGTAGGTGATATCTTTGGACTTTTTCATCCTTTTTGAAATTTATCCTTGCCATTTAATTTATCAGTGATTCTTTTAATTGTTCAGTAGTATTCCATATTATAAAAATACCTCAGTTCGTGACCCTATTCTCTGTTAATGGTCATTTGGAACATTTTCATTTTTTGTTGATATGACTGAAGCTAATATAGAATATTCTTCTACAGGCTTTTTGAGGATATATATATATATATATATATATATATTTTTTTTTTTATATATCCTTGGGCAGTACTTAGAATTAGAACTGTTAAGCCATAAAGTAAGTGATTGCTTTCTTTCATAAGAAACTAACAAACAATTTTCTAAAAGTGTTACAACATTTTACATTTTCATCAGAAATATTGGGGATTTCATATTGCTCCTCATTCTTGCCACAGTTGGATGAGTTCAATACACACAAACTATTTCCATCTGTTTGCATTGGTAGGTCACTGTCCTCTTTTCATTTTCTGGGTGACTGATGTCGTGGGGCACCACTTTGGGTGCTATCCAGCCTTTAAACATCCTCTTTCATGAAGTGTCTTTTCAAGTATATTCTTTTTAAATGGTATTTTATTGATTATGCTATTACAGTTGTCCTGACATTTCCCCCTTTGCCCGCCACCACTCAGCAACCCCCACTCCCTCAGGCAATCCCCACACCACTGTTCATGTCGATGGGTCATGCGTAGAGGTTCTTTGGCTGTTCTGTTTCCCATACTGTACTTTTACATCCTTGCAGCTGTTCTATAACTATCTGTACTTCTTAATCCCCCGCCTCTTTACCCATTCCTCCATACCCCTCCCATCTTTTTAAAGATTCAATTGTTGATAGATAGGTATTTATTGCCATTTTATTGTTCATAGTTTTGATCTTCTTTTTCTTAAATAAAGCCCTTTAATATTTCATATAATAATGGTTTGGTGATGATATTAATTTTCTATTGAACTGTTGGATTTTTTTTTGTGTGTGTTGAGTTGTATGAGTTTGTGTATATTCAGATAAAGGTTCTTTGTCAGGAATATGTATTATTAATACTGTTTCTCAGTCTGTAGCTTGCACAATTTTTTCTTTAAGAAGATTTTGAATGATCAGAAGTTACTAATTTTGATGGAGTTTATATTACTAATTTTTCTTTTATGGTTAGTGTTTGGCTTTCCCAGTGGAATCTTGGTTTATATCAAGATTACAAGATATCCTCCTTTATTTTCTTAAAGAAACTTTTTTAAAATTATGTATAAAATGATCCATTTCAAATCATTTTTCACAACAGGCTATCTGTGACTAGTAACATTTCTTGAAGAGACTATTTTATTTCTACATTGAATTTCTTTAGCACCTATTCTAGGCTCGACACTCATCTTTTTCTTTTTTTAATCACAAGTCAATAAGCATCCTCTTGATGACTGTAATTTCTAAAGTATTCAAATAAGTAATGTAAGCTCTGCAGCACTGTTCTTCTTTTCAATATAGTTTAGCTACTCTAAATCTTTTGCAAAAAATCCAAATTGTCCTTAACAGGTGAAAGAATAAATAATCCATAATGTATTTTTATTGGGGAATTTCACTCATCAATAAAATGAATGAATCTCAGAAGTAATGTACTGAACAAAATAAGTCAAACAAACCAATAAGTACTAAAGGATTCCACTCATAACATATTTTACAATAAACACTGTTTAATCTATAGTAAAGTATAGAGTATTAACTGTTTTCTGAGTTGATGTACAGAAATCTACAACAAAGTGGCGTTAATGGGATTTTCTTGGGTAATAGAAATGTGCTATATTTTTATTGGAGTGGTAGTTTCATGCCAGCATTCATTTGTGAAGTTCATTTCAGTGTATATACAAAATATATTCATTGATTGAACATAAATTATATGGCAGGAAGAGTTTAAAATTATCAACTGTAATTTGTATTTGTCTTATTTTCACCTTTATTTCTGACAGTTTTGATTTAATCTATTTGGAAACACTTTAAACACACTCACATTTAGATAATGTTTTATTGATGAATTGACACCTATTTTATCATTAATGTTTCCCTTTATTTCTTGTTCTTCTGTTTGATGATTATTGCTGCATGCTATATCTCTTTTACATCCTTTTTAGCAAAGTATATCTTTTTCTTTTAGCATAATTGAATTTAAAGTCGGTTTCTTGTGGACAGCATTTGGTTGGGGCTTGTTTTTTTCTCTTTATTTTAACCTTTAGTCAGAATATATAGTTTATTTATAAATTTTAAGCTCTTAATTTTAAAATAAGTCTAGGTCCATATATGGTGCTAAGAAATAATAAAGATAGATGAAATACACATTTTTACCTAATTTTCCCCAAAGATAACATCTTCTATAGCTATATCACAACCAGGAAATTTGTATTAGTAAAATCTATCAATCTAAGCCATATATCACTAGTACTTCATGTTTGTGTGTGTCTTTGTGTTTTTATTTATTTCTATGCAATTAGCACATATGTAGAGTCATGTGACTACCACCATAGTTAAGATACAAAATAATTACATCATAAAGATCCTTTATATTACTGTTTTAATTCCACAGCTACCTCTTCCCTCCCTACCTCCATAATACTGAGCAACCAGTAATCTCCTCATCTCTAGGCTTTAGTCATTTCATGAATTTTGTATTAGTGAATGTGTATAGCATGTAAGCTTTTGTGATTGACATTTTCACTCAGCACAATATCCTTGAAAGCCACATGAGTTTTGGAAATATCAAGATAGTGTCCCTCTTTAATCTGAGAAATATTCTATGGCAGTTTGTGCCATGATTTGTTTATTTTTTTACCCTGAAATATATTTGTATTGTTTCCAGTTTGGGAATATTAAGAATAAATGACATACATATGCAGTTTTTTGTGTGAAAATAAATGAATCTACAGGAGTATGATTATAAGCACAGATATAGTTTTTAAAGAAACATTCATGCTCTCTTCCAGAGTGACTACCATTTACATTCTCACCAGCATTCGGGGTTATCCCTGTGTGTGTGTATTTGTTCATTTATTCACTCATTCATTCATTCATTCATTCATTCAATACATATTGATCAATATGGGATATTTTATTGTAATTTTGTTTTCATTTTTCTTGTGGCTACTTATATCTAATATATTTCCCTGTGTTTATTTGTAATCTATACATCCTCAGTGAATTGCCTCTTCATGTACTTTTCATACTCTCTAACTGAATAGTTTGTTTTTTACTGTTAAGTTCTGAGATTTTTGTGCACTAAATACAAGACTTTCAGAAGTATGGTTTGCAAATAATTTCTCCCTGTTTGCAGCTTGTCATTATATACTCTTTACAGGGTTTTTTATGGAGTTTTTAATTTTTACAATGTCCAGATTATCAATTTTTCCTTTCTATTTATTTATTTTGGTCCTGTCCTAAGTGTATCAGCACCATTTGTTTAAAGTAATATCTTTTCTATATTGAATTGCTTGTGCACTTTTGTCTAAAATTAGTTGTGCAGTCTATTTTTAGATTTTCTAGTTTATTCCACTGATCTTTGTGTTTATCTCTTCATCAACAACATACCACTTTGATTGCTATAGTTATTTAATAACCTTATTAATTCTGCTGTTTATTCAAATGCAATGTTTCCTCCCACTTTATTATATTTTTCCCAAGAATTTTTAGCTATTATTGAACCTCTGCCTTTCCATAATGATTTTAGAATAAACACAGCTTTGGCAAGAAAAAAAATGCCCTGCTAGAATTTTTAGAGAAATTGCATTAAATTTATAGATCAATTTGGAGAGTTTTGATGTCTTTAGTATATTGCATCTTCTAATCTATATGAACAAGGTATGTCTCAGACAATTTTTGAGAAAATAAGGCAACTCTAAATTATGGTTGTTAAGTTTTAAAACCTGTCTGTCATACAAATTATGTATAATAAATGAACATATTTTCTGTATACAGTCCTCTTGATTTCTTTCATTGGTATTTTCAGTATATAAAATATAAACCTATATGCTCAGTGTATAACAAAGTATTTAACATTTTTGGAGGGATCATAAATGATATTGCAGTTTTATTTAGGTTTTCATAAACTTGCTATTCCTTAAAGTAATTGTAAAGAAGTCAGGAGATTAAAAACTCATTTATTATAGTTACCCAAATATTTGACATATCTCATATTTTTTATTATTTTAAAATTTTAGTTTCAATTTTGCATTACTGTATTTAAACCTAAAGGATTTTCCTTGACACTTTTGAATTGTGGTTATTTTGTTGATGGATTTGTTAAACTTTTATATGGCTATATCTGAAAATGTCTTTATTTTCTTTCAATTTTAAAGGATATTTTTCAGTAGCTATAGTATTCCAGGATAACAAACTTTCCCTTCTCTTTCTTTTCCTCCTCCTCATTGTCTTTGTTTACTGCCTTAAAGGTGTTTATTTCGACTTTCATTGTTTATAATGAGAAATCTGTCGTTATTCCTGTTATTGTTACCAACATTTAATATGCTTCCCACCAGCTGTTTTTGAGAATTTTCTCTATATCTGTTTTTCAAAAATTTGACTACAATGTGCTCCAGAATACTTACATTGTGTTTATCCTATTTGGGTTCATTGAACTTTCTACATTTGTAAATTACTATTTTTCATAATATTTAGAAAGGGTTAGTCACTTTGTGATTAAATAATGTAATGCATGATTCTGACATGCTTCTTTCTCTGGGACTTCAATTAAACCTACTTTTCCTTCATTGTGATGACACACGCCACCGAAGGTCTGCACATTGGTTTTGTCCTGCGTATTCTCAGTGTTATTCACAATGGGGTAGAAGGGGGATAAGAAAAGAAACCTAAACTAATGGTATCATTACTTATAATATAAATAGTAGATATCATCTAACATAATTGAGAATAATGTAAGTTTAACTGATACATGATACATGACAAGAAATTATCATTTTTAATCATGAAAAATATGCACAAAAGAATCACAAAAAATGGACCCTAAGTGGAATATTAATAAAAAAGCCATGTAACAGTAAGTATAACATAAAATGATGTAAAAGAATTAAGAGTAGACATTTTTCTTATAAAAATGGCATATTTGATTAATAAATGAAATGTGCATAGTGAAAGAGCTGTGAGTTGCAAATGCCTAAGTGTTTGAATCAGTGGTCTTACCAATGGTATTTTTCTTTCTCAGAAATGCAGTTATGTATACACTAAACATAGGCTCTGCATCCAAGTGCTTCTGTTTATTTTCTCAACTAAATTTTAAGTAAAAATCTATTAGCAGAATATGGTTTGACTATCAACTATTTGATTTCAATAGTTTTACACTAGTTTCTACTTTAGAACTAGGACTATGGAATTATGTTTAAATCACTTATGAGTTCTGTTAAAAGGATTTCTAAAGATAACCAATATGAATATGGTCATTAAATTATTAGATCATAAACCAGTATTATGTAGTGGTTTCCTAAAATATAGGTTTCCAATCTATTTTTATCTTCCTTATTTACATAGATATGCATAATGTAAGTGGAATAAAGGGGATCCTACAAATATAATAAGATATTAGATGGATAATAGAGAAAAAGCGCAGCATATTTAGCACTGGTAATTTTTTAAAATATGGTAAAAAAAAGTTCAGCTCAATTGGTTGCATTTTTTGTTCTCTGCAGGAATAGGGCGATGCTCTTGAATAAAGGATTTTTAAAAGAATATAATTTCTGCTACTAAAGAATACTTTTCTGAACAGTATTCACCAAGAATTTTGACTGACCTAATTAAAGTTATGCTAATCTAGTCATACTTCTTACATTGTTCCCCTTATAAGCCTTTCAGGTAGTATCCCTTCCTACATAGCAAACCATGGCCAGGTCTACCTTAAAGAAAACCAAATTCCTCATGACAGTGATGACGAAGTATCTTCTGCAAGAATTGTTCAACATAATAGGCCAAAAGGGAAGAAACTAAACAAAGGAAAAGAATGGTATAAGAATGAATACAAAATAAAATTGCATATTAAAAAACCAAGCAATAGAAGAAAATTTAAAAACTGAATAAAAAGGTAATGTAAAACTATAGGCATAATGAGCTTTTCTTGTCATTAAAGGCTATTACATTCTCATTTCTTTTATGATCATTTGTAGCATATCCCAGTCTTTAAGGACCTTCAACATATTTAGCAAAAGCAATATGTGCAAAATTACAGGAAACTCTTAGCTTTGAAATAATGGCTTACAGACAATAATGAACCTCTAACTTTCTTTGGCATAAGTGAATAGCAGTTAGTGTGGGTTAAAAGTTCAGCCGGACCTGCGATTTGATTTGCTCGAAGTTGAACTTCATTAAGTATTATATAAGCATTACCCTATCTTTCTGTAATTTTGCAAATATCAAAAACTAGACAGAAATTTTAATACATTTTGACATTTCTGTATTATTCACACACTAATGATTTTTTAAAATCTAGCTTATGTTAAAATCAATCAGGCATACTTAATATAAATGTTATTAATATTAAAGGAAAACAATATGTGTAAATGGTAATTTAATTAGTATTTACTGAACAAATACTGCTATGAGCATTGTATTGGGAAGTTACTGTAAAGAAATATAGATGAAGAAAATGAGGATGAATGAATTTTCTAAAGAGTCAAAAAGTCTATTATATACCTATACACCTAAATTCAATTTATGTGCTTTACAAGACAAATAAAGTAACTATGTTAGTTGTAAGGATAAAATTGATATAAAAGGTTTTTTGGAATATGTAGATTTTCCATATGCTTTAGAGGATTGGGAAAAGTTTAAATATGCAGAAAGAAAAAGAAAAATATAAATTCCTGTCTAAGAAAGTAATATGGACAGAACATAAGAAACAGAAAAGATTAAAAATGTTGGGTCACATATAGAAAACAGCCTGGGTTAGAGGGTCTTATTCACAGGAATAGAAGATAGTATTGGAAAGATGTCACAGTACTAGGTTATAGGTGGTATTAAATCAGTGATAAATTGTTTGGAATTTATATACTGAAGATTGCATAACAGCTTTTATCCTGGAAGGTAGACCTACCATTTTTTAATAAATTGTAATTGAGACAAAATGTTACATGGAATCCATTTAGGATACTAGAATAGATGAGAATCAATGCTGACTTAACTTGATTTTGTATTAGCATAAAGGGGACAGAAGAAATTCAAGTGATTGCCTATAGTGGAATCCTTAGGGATTAGCAGATTATTTGAGTAGTGAAAAGCATAAAAAGAAATAAAGAAATAATGAACACATAGTAAGTTATATTTAGCATGAGTGGTTAACGTACCAGCAGCAATGATATTAAGAATTGGCATTAATATTTATATAACGAGAACTAATTCAACCTCTTATTTTATTTCAAATCCGTGCTAAGTGTTGAGATAATGGCCACAGACATTGATCTTATTTTCAGAAACTCACAAAGGGGCATAGTGAATGGTGAGCACGTTCTGATATTTACTTTGTGACAGTCATAAGACTAAGCACCTTAAGCACATTATTATTCAATATTTCATTTAGCCCTAAATAAATTCTCCAAACTTGTGATAAATTTTTAAAGAGAAAAATGTGCCATGAAACTTTTTTTTTTTAAACTTGCCCCTGGATTGAAACATAAAGAGTATGACTCCAAAGACCAGAGTTGAACATTGACTTTCGTTGATGTAAGAGGGGAGGCACAGCATGCTTAGGAAGTAGGAGAAGGACATATAATCAGGATATACGGAACCTAGGAGCAGATCTTATAAATAATAGAATGCGTTGATATTTGAGAAATAAAAGACACTAAGTAGAGCCTGAGAGAGAGCTGCCAGGTCAATTATAAAAGATAATAATGTACATAAAACTCAAATACTTCCAAGACATGGTAAGAAAATTGGGCTTTAACCTAAGGGCAATAGGAAGTTCTACACAAGTTTTAAGTAGAGAAGTGACATGATTAAATTTCGTGTTTAAAAAAATAACTACGGCTGAAGTTAGGTGAACTAATCATGGGGAAGAGCAGCAAAATTGGAGGCGGGGATAAAATTCTGTTCCTTTTCTTGTTATGCAATCAGAAGCTGCATAGACCAAGATAAAAGAGAGAAATATCAGTTCCTAGAGACAGGACCAACAGAGCTTAGACACGGATCGAATGTGTATTAGGAGAGAGGAAAAATAGGGATCAACTTTTACGTTCAGAATTCAGTACTGTGCAAAGTAGAATACAGGAAGGAGGAGGTGGTAAGATTGATGACATTTTCGCTATTTCACATGTTAACAGAAACATGGAATGTAAATAAGAAACCCTTTGAAGAAGATAATGGTAAGCTTTTCCTTAGACATAACTGATTTAAAATGCTGAGGACATTTGTGTAGAAATATCTGTCTGACACTTAGAATTAAAGGCTCTTGATCGATGGAAAAAGTCTTTGCATATAGATTTAGGTTTTTAGTGGATTTTCCCACAAATTTTTCTCATGTGGTTCAGGTGGCATGTACTGATCTTTGAAGTAAACAGGGATCAAGGGCTGGCCAATGAGCATTCTCCTGAGCCTTTGTAACCTTACAACTGTTGCAAAGATGGATGTATGGCCCAAGCCACACCCACTAAATGCAATATAATTAAGCAGAGGCTTTTTTCCTACATTAGAAAAGCTGTGTGCTCTTTTACCTGCATTGCAAAGTCACACGTGGCCTTAATTGTTAAAACATTGGTAAACACTTTATGAAAATGAAATACAAAGTAGAACCTACAAAGAGGATTAATTAGACTCCTAATGGAATAACCAACTGAATCTGTGCATAGCTGGTACCAACTTTCTTTTCAGTTATATGAGCCAATGATTTCTTTTAGATTTAAGGTCACTTAAATTGTACTACCTTGACTTGCACATTACATGGTACTGACAAATGACAAATTAGGAGTCATTCACATGAGGTTACATTTAGAAGCCATGCAATTTTCAAAGAAAGGGAGAACTATAAATACCTTTAAAGAATACATCAGAGGAGTCAATATAATGGTAAAGTACTAGAAAATCACTGAGAAAGTTTTAGTTGTTGACAAAAACTTTCAAACTTCAAGGACATACAATATGACTTGTTAGAAAGTCAAGGAAGTCATCTTTTTATTATATTTTAACACAGAAATACATTCTAAAAATTTGCAACTGCTAGATAAATGTAAATTTAGCTAAGTAGACAAAGGAATACCAAAATAAGGTGTTTTAGTTTAATAGTGGAAAGTTGGGTGCGTATTTTTAATCTACTGAAAATAATCTATTGCAGAGGGAGAGAATGAAGATGCCAAACAGAAAATAAATGACAGTGAATTCTATAACCAGATATGAAATATGAATTCAAAGAGATAAGTGTGATAGATTTATTAATAATTTTAAAATAGCATGCCCTAAATTATTTATCAAATCTGATTTTATTCCGTTGTTCTTCCATCAAAGTAAGAGCTCTTTGTAATGTCAGCGACCTAGTCACAATCTATGTCATACCTTTAAATAATAGGACTATAGTTTTCAAATATTTGTTGGTTTGTTGTATCTAATCCCAATTATATTTAATAATTTTTGTAATTAATATATTCCATTTTTTTAAAGCAATGGATGCCAGTAGGTATCATCTTCAAAGTAAAATTTGTGTTCCTAAAGGATGGGCATTAACATTGCTTCTGTCAAACCTATATGCACTCTCATTAAATGTCTGTGTGTCAGAGTTAACCTAAAATAACTTATATGAAATCTTGATTGAGTCAGATAAATGTGTCTTCTAAGATGACTTAGTTAAAAAATTAACACTTTTTCTTAAGTTAACTATAAAAACCAAGGTTAAAAAAATCATTACTTTCAGCTCTTGGTTTCTTCCTGCATGATCCAAACATTTGTTCTGCATCCTTTTTTATTTTACACATGGACTTTCTGTAGTTTGAGCTTTTGGTGCCTAATGGAGTTTATCAGTTCTTTTGGATTTGATGCATCCAAGATGATCCAGATTTTTCTTTTATTCACATCCATCTGGTCAAGTGATTACAACGATATCTCTCAAAGTGGAGTCCACAGAGGCTGCCACCCTTCCCCAGGGTACCCTTAATATAATGGTCACAACAGGAAAAGCATCTGCAGGTTAGTTTAAAGTTTAAGTAGCAAATAAAACTGATAGCAAGAAATAAATAAAATTTTTTTTTGTTGATACTATTAAATACGTCTCCAACCCACTTCCCCCAATTGCCTGTCTCCACCCATCCCCTAACGCCCCTTCCCTGTGGCCTTCACCGCACCGTTGCCTGTATCCATAAGTCATACATATATACTCTTTGACTGATCCCCTCACCTTCCTTCCTCCAGTTCCCCAACCCCATCTCCTCTGACAGCTCACCAAGTTTGCTATTTAATTTACAGATTTGGAAACTCTTCTTGTCGCCTTCTTAGTCATTGTTTTGTTGGTATAGCTTCTATCAGGTTTGACTATTATTTTGGTAATTGGCATGTATAAGTGATACCTGGGGGTAGGATGTGGGGAGAAACATATTTATATAAGAAAAATAATAAAACCCAAGATATCAAGTTAAAGTTGTGTAAAAGATGGAACTAGCAGAGTTATCTTCCCCCAATTTCTAGCAATTTACTTTTTCTTTTTTTAATTTGATGTAGTCTTTATATTTGATTGTTAAGATTTATTCTAATTCAAATCCTTAGGTCTGCAATGCTGCAGAACAAGCTCTACATTGCCCATTGCCCCCCTCTTCCCAGCCTCGTTCAGAGAGACAACATGCTCTAACTTCATGGTTCCCTGCTTCCTTTTTAGTCCTAAGAGCTTTATGGGTTTGTCACTCGGTGCCTTCAGTATGTTCAAATCAAAAGCAACAGAGGCTACCTTTGAAAATTCCCTGAGCAGACAAAACAAGTTTAGTCATATAAAACAACACTAACTCGACCTGGGTTCTTTTTGCTTTTGCCTTTGGCAAATCATAAGAAAAACTTAAACTGTTTCACAAAGTTAATAGGAGGTAACCATTAACTAATTCCCTATCAATCCATAATAGCCTAATATTATAATCGGTCTCTATGAAGAAAAACCAATCACTGCCTTCTCACTATATAGCTGCTTTATAACAACATAGACCTGAGCCTTATTCCATGTTTAGGTTTCAGTGTTTTCCTTTTGCAAACTGCCTTTTTGGTGTGTGCCTAAAAACATTTATTCATTACTACTTTGATGATTCATTAGTTTTACCTCTGTCATTTCTCTACCTCTGACAAATATAAAAGATAAAGGCATGAAGCTCTCCTGGTTTTGAGTGAATGGCCAGCGAGAGGATGCAAAGTTCAGTATTCAAGGTTTTTCTAAGGTTTCCTGTGATGGTGGCCTTCTTGGCTGTGGTTTTTAGCAGCCAGGAGCCCAGGAAAGGTGCCAAGGGGACTTCACACTCACCCCTACAGTTGTGCTTGTCCACAAAAGCAGATTGTGGGCCCGCAGGCCAGGCAGTCTTGGGTTCTAGCCATTACTCTTAAGCATGCCTCTAAACTCCAGATGGTCTTAATTATCCTATCTGTCTAATGATCTAACATTTAGCTGTCTAAAATCTGATGGTCACTTACATCTGTAAAACTCTCAATCTTTCAAAAGGGGTAAGTTGAGTTATGTGTGCGGACTCTAAATTTTAATTGATATGCTGGATGAAATGTGCTTCATTATTTTGGGAATTATTTTCAAATGTATAGTTATTTGATAACGTTTCTTATATGAGATCTGTCCAGAAAAAGTCCAACCATTGTTAATATAACAAGAACGGTTTGCGCAACATTGATGTAAGCTGGCAACCGAGGAGAGTGGACTGGAATGCACATGCATGAACAATGACAACTTCACTAGTCAGTGAGGATAGTAGAAGTCATTGAGTGAGCATTGTCTGAGCATTGAGTGTGGCTGTCACATTCAAAATGACTGAGTGAGTAGAGCAACAAATTTGCATCAAATTTTACCTTAGGTTTGAACATTCCTCTGCAGAAGTCATTCGAATGATTCAGAAGGCCACAGTTATGCATCATACGATTGGTAGCTTCATCACAACAGACCTACTCATGCATCATGTCCTATACAGAGATTTTTGGTGAAACATCAAATCACCCACGTAACTCAGCTCCCTTACAGCACAGATTTGGCGCCCTGTGACTTCTGGCTTTTCCAAAAACTAGAATAACCTTTGAAAGGGGAGAGATTTCAGATCATCAATGAGATTCAAGAAAATACGTGTGGGTAGCTGACAGTGATTGAGAGAGCTGTGTGAGGTCCCAACTACTTTGAAGGGCACTGAGACATCATATGCACAATGTTTCTTATATTTGTATCTTCTTCAATAAAAACCTTTATTTTTCATAGCGTATGACTGGATTCTTTCTGGTCAGGCTTCGTATGTATACAGACACACCCACAATTTTGGAAATGTATGGGGCATTTATACACTGACATTTTTTTATTACACACCATGTACTCACAAGTTAAGCATTTTTACAACTGCAGTCTATATTTGGAATCATCTTCAGTGAGGCTTCCCCTGGCAAAGTGAAGTAGAATGATAAACAATTATACCAGAATCTTTTAGATGGGTGTAGCTTATGGATATTTTAGGTGAAATTACTGAGTTTCCCCAAAGATAGCAGTGTTTTCTATTTGCCAATAATTTTCCTCCTACTTGTTTATCCTGATAATGTCTTTCTTTTACACTACTTTTATTTTACACTTGGCAAAATTAACATTTGTTAGGAATTTGGCTTATAATATCCTTAGTTGTGTGCTTGTACAAGTATCACACATTCTTTGCTTGCTTGTTGAAGATGGTATAAAAACTTGCTGAGATAGCTCTTGTGACAATATTTTTACCAATGTATCTCCTAGGGCAAAGAAACAAAAGAAAAATAAACAAATGAGACCACCTCAAACTAGAAACCATCTGCATGGCAAAAGAAACCATCAACAAAATGAAAAGGGAACCTACAGTATGGGACAACATATCTGCCAATGGTATATCTGATAAGGAGTTAATATCCAAAGCATGGAAACATTTACAACTCAATACCAGGAAGACAAACAATACAATTAAAAAATGGGCAAAGACACGTCTCCAAAGATGATCCACAGATGGTCAATAGACATATGAAAAAAAAATGTTCGACATCACTAATCATCAGAGAGATGCAAATTAAAACCATTATGAGATATCACCTCATACCTGCCTGAATGGCTGCTATCAATAAATCAACAAACATCAAGCACTGATGAGGCTGTTGAGAAAAGGGAACCCTCCTGCCCTATTGTTGGGAATGCAGATGGTGCAGCCGCTGTGGAAAGCAGTGTGCAGTTCCCTCAAAAACTTAGAAGTGGAACTACAGTCTGACCCAATGATCCCAGTTCTGGGAATCTATCCTAAGAATATTTAGAACTTTTAAGAAAAGTAGTATTATGATATCTAGTTTTTGTATGTCAACTATACTATTTATATGGACTAGGATTTTGTTCGCAGAAACCTCATTGCAAGCGGACTTTGATCTAGTGTTGCAGACTAAAGAGCACTCGGCACCGTCATAACATTCAGTTTACGACTGTACAGAAAGGCTCGTATTTCACATTTTTCATGTTTCCTAGAGCTAGTGAGTATGTAGGTCTTTGATAAGTGCTCTGTTGTTCACTATTTTAATACTAAATTAAGTTCCTGACTGACAAATGAGATCTAATGAACCATTTATAATTTATCTTTTTATGTAGCTCAAAGAGTCTTATTAGAATTTTGAATATGCTGGAGAATGTGAATAGAAGTCACAGAGAAAACAACCAAATTTAGTAAGATACACCATATGTTTAAAATGTTAAGCAATATACTTAGAAATTTTAAAATTTAATTAATGTGCACAAAGTACATTCATAATGGAAACAAAATATAGTAATATTGGTACAATAATACGCAACTAAACTCAGTATTCACCTATAAATACAGAAATATTCCAGTGTTGGTTAAATACATGATATGTAGAAGAGCAAGCAGGATTGGGTACAAGATTGATTGTGATTGCAGCAATAGATCAGAATAATAAACAGAAATCACATGATGTTAAAGAAATTCTGCACAATTATCATAATACATTGCCCAACTTTTTCAAGTATCAAAATACAACAATTTTACAATGGATAATGGAGAAATGTAGTGAATATTCAATTAACATTTATCAAGGATTTATTATAAAATACGAGGTATGCTGAAAAGTGAGTCTAAGCAAAATACCTAACTCCTAAATATCGTAATAGATTTGGGAAGGCATACAGGTACTAAATAATATCCAGATAGACTAAAATAAATTATTAAAAAGATAAGCAAATAATTGTAAAATAAGAGATGGAAATATTCCTTTCTTGTTCTAGGAAGGAAAGAACCCTTGTTTGCCCCTTCACATCCATTAGAATGGCTAACATTTTTATTTTAAAAGCAGAAATAACAAGCATTGCAGAGAATATAGAGACATTAGACCCCTTGTACATCACTGGTAAACTGGTGCAGTCACTGTGGAAAACTATATGATGATTCCCCAACAAATTAAACACAGAACTACTATACGATTCAGCAATTCCTCTTCTATGTTTAGATCCCCCAAAATTGAAAACAGGGACACAAATAGGTAATCGTACCCAAAGCAGTATTACTCACTAGGCAAAAGGTGAAGACAACCCAAGTGCCCCTCAACAGATGAGTAGATAAACAAAATATGGCATACACACACAATGGAAGATTATTAAGCATTAAAAAGGAATGAAATTTATCACATGCTTCAATACATATGAAGCTTGACAATATTATACTAACTGACATAAACTAGAAAATAATGGCAAATATTTTATGATTAACTGATATTAGGATCCTAGAATACTGAAAACCATAGAGATGGAAAGTAAAATAGCATCCAGCAGGGGGTGAAGGAAGAAAGTACAGAGTTACAGTTTAATGGGTACAGAATTTCAATTTGGGGTGAAGAAGTTAGTGGCGATGGTTACACAACAAGGGTAATGCACTTAATCCCAACAAATTGCACACTTAAAATGGTTAAAATGGTAAGTTCTAAGTGTACATTTCACTATACAAACACAAAACAAAAAGAGGAATTCAAAGAAGGAGAGGGAGAAGGATCCATGTGAAATATCCAAATAGTGATAAGTGTAGGACTGGGCTAGCATTTGAGGAAGAGAAGCCTGAGGAAGAAAATTCTGGGCAGAAAGCAAATATCTGAACAAAGTTCAGATTTATGAAGTGCAGGGCAGAAAAACACTGTGGCTGGAGCATAAGATCTGCACATGGGTTTAACCTGAACTCTACAAGAAATGATAAATCCATGAATGTCTATCCAACGTTTTGAGCATTGCGTATTGTGCATGAGAATGAATGGCTATTTTCAGACAGACACCTGGAGAAAGAACAAGGGCTGAGCCAGCTGATAAAAGAAAAGTACGATGGGGGAGACATAGCTTCAGAACCTGCCTGTGTGTGTGTGTGTTGAAGGGTATATACAGGATTGGCTGATTAAGACATTATGTATTCCTCAAATACACAAGAATAATGATAGAGGAAATTTGGGACTGAATCTTAAGATTCAGGGACTTAAGATTTGGGACTGAATTTTATAATTAGATAATAGAGTAATACAGTCATACATATTTGTGAATAAATATACATATGATGAGTATATATACTAAAGTTTTTAAGTATGCCAATAAAAATTACAGACAACTAGTTTCCCATTTTCTCTCAAGTGCCTTCATTCTGCCTTGCTAAATGCAACTTCTGAACTCCCTTAAAATATCTCGGAGCTATGTCCTATTTATTCACTGGCTACTAGCAGACTTTGAAGGTGATGGGTACTTAATGTAAATCCACTTAAAGGTGATTTCCTTTTATTTAAATATGTTTATCCTGATGATGAAGCTGAAAAAGAAATATATATACAGTCTCATTATTTCTGCTCTTTAGCCTTCATCAACCAATTAAATTACTTCAAAAATTTATTGGGCACACTACCTGTCATATAAAATATGCTCAGTAAGAACCTAAAAATATATTCACTTCATTCACAGAGTATATTTCTGTACACAGTTTCCAAAAGGAGGTCTCTGTCCCAGAGAATGAATATGTCATCCATCAAAATACAAAAAGTATATATAGGGACTCTTGTTATATAGATATTCTTTCTTTCCTTATAAATCCCATTTTCCTGACTGAATTTTATAATTAAATAATAGAGTAATACAGTCATACATATTTGTCAATAAATATGCATATGATGAGTATATATACTAAAGTTTTTAAGTATACCAATAAAAATTACAGACAACTATTTTCCCATTTTTTCTCAAGTGCTAGAATTTACTCAGCTTTATTCTTGAGCTTCAGGCCAATAGTAGTTAAATATCGAAATAATCAAAGAAGAATGGCATTTCCCTGCACAGACTTCTTCCATGACTCAAAACATGTATATATTTGATGAAAGAGAAATATTTCTCAGTCCAGGAGTATGAAAAGCACTGTAAAATATTAATTTAAAATCAATTTAGGTTTTTAAAACAAGAGAAAGAGTAAGTATATTGAAATTCTTGCTAAAATTAAACGTACTTTTTTTTCTCAACTGACATCTAGAAGAATTTTTGCATATTTTTCTGTATATTCACAAATTTTATTTTTAAGTCAAGTGCCAATTCCCTTCTATGTGTAAAAGTATAATATTTTAAATTTTAAATATTTTAGAAGAAGTAGAGTATGTAAAGTTAATAAGTTTTATTCTTTTTTTTCCTCAAAATAAAATAGAACTAATGGACATGGATGAGAATGTGGTAATTGTTGGGGAGAAGGGGGTGAGTGGAGGCGAAGAAGATATGGGGGGATAAATGGTGATGGGAAAAAAATAAATTAAATAAATAAATAAATGAAAACAAATAAGTTTAAAACATGACCACATACTACAACATACATCATTTTTTGTGAGTCCCTCTCTTTATTTTTTTCAGTTGCCATCTAGTCCCCTTATACTGCCCTCCCTCAAGCAATCACCACTCTGTCGCCCGCATCATATTTTAAATTTGAAAAACATGGAAATGACTATATTACCTAAGACGGATAATTTGAGAAAATCTTTTGAATAGGTTTCAACTGTCTCTAATGTGCTCAACCTAAATAATTATACGATATGTTCTTCAACAAAACGTAGATGCTCTCTGGCCATGCTCGTGGTCAAGTACATCTTCTAAATGTGCCTTCATTTTGCCTTACTAAATGCAACTTCTAAACTCCCTTAAAACCTCTCAGAGTTATGTCCTATTTATTCACTGACTACTAGCAGACTTTGAAGGTGATGGGTAATTAATGTAAATCCACTTAAAGGTGATTTCCTTTTATTTAAATGTGTTTATCCTTCCCAAAATAGATATTCTTATTACAACACCTAATACAGGCTACTATTCAACCTTCAAAAGTTACAATTTTGGAAATTTCACGCTACCTGTTAGGAAACTTGAATCAATCCTTGTCAAATCATGTTCCTGAGAATACTTTTGCTTCATGGCATTTCTACATTTCATACAATCAGGCCCTAACACCCAGATGATATTTTTCCTCATCTTTAACATTATAAACCATATGTTGTTATGTCACTTCATTAGTTAAGTTACTTCAATGTTTTTCTAGTTTAACAAATTTACTGATTCTAATTTTGTGCATAGTTCCCTCTCAATAAATTATACTATATGAATAAGACTACTTTAAACTCTTATATTAACTGAGATTCTTAACGGATATTACATAAAACAATTATTTGGGTCTCTAATTGAAACAATAGTCAGTTTTAGTCTGAGCAGTTTCAACTTATTTATCTTATTTAGATAAATGCCAAATAGATTTCCTGAAAAGAGTAAGAACAGGAAATCAATTCAAAGAGATGCCTTGCCAATGAAGATTAAGGAACAAAGAATAAAAGGACAGTTAATAGCTTGATTTGACATATCCTCTCCTAAATATCCTATATATTATTATAAAATCACATATGAAAATTAGCCAATAAAAATATTCTATTTTTGGTGATAATTTGTCATTTAGTCCATAATGTAAGGGTTAGGTTGGTTACTACTAAATGTAATACTTTATGTGTGACTCTAAGATGCATAAACAGTTTACAAATAGAAGCCTGGATAGATGTATAGATGCAGCTTTTCAGCTATCATGCTAAAAATGTTCAATACCTGGTAAAGAAATTGGACTTTTTATACTATATCGATTGATATTTTAATCACTCTTTTTATGTTATTTTGCATAGAAATGTATATATTTAAGAAGCCTTAAAAATCTGTAAATACAGCTTCTTTTATTTTATGAATGAATCAACTGACACCTGAATAGCTTGTCAAAACATACAGCTATCAAATATGACAATCAATATTTAAAACTTGATTTTCTATCTCATTGACTATTGCTTTTAGTATTATTCAATGACTATATTATAAGTATAATAAGTTTACTTTTAGAAGGTACATCTCATACTATTTAACACTTAACAATACTGAACATTACAAGATCCTGTGCATTTCACCCAGTCTTTGTTTCTGCACTGAATTCTTATTACTCAAATAATTATACTATGAATGGGAATATTTACAGGTACTACTATATGAATTTCTCTGAAACATCTAAGTAATGTAAGTTCATTTTATTTTCCAAGATACAGAGTTACATAACAAACCAATAAAAAGCAAGTCTCTTTACCATAATGTCTTTTTAAAAGCAAATTTAGAAATTTATATTCTTATAGTAAAAATTAAGGAATGCATATTCCTATAATAAAATATATTAATATTTTAGCATATTCTAATATGAGATTAAGCAAACAACCGAAAACAGTGGAATAGATGAAAAAAGGAAAACTTTTCTCCCTCTATGTTCTACCTCAAGTGAACATTTTATCTACTTAATATATAATTGTATTAGTAGTCTTATTATTTCCTATTATTTACTTTTAGCTTAATATCCCTCTGTTCTAGTAGAAATCTAATTAAACTAGTGCTTACCCACTGGTTTAATAACTACCCCAGGAATCCTGGTAGTGTAGGGGAGCCACAGTGGAGCGATCACTTGTAGGCTACGTTATGGATCATATCTCCTCTCAGTGCTAAAGAACTAGAAGACGATGCAATTCAAATCTTTTATAGTTGCTGATGACTTCCCTGTGTTAGCATTAGAAAAAGTACTATAGTCTAAATTCTCTGGCTTTTGTTCAGGGGTTTAACATACCATATGGGGAAGAATATATTTTCCAAATTTGGCTATCACTACAGTGTCTCCATCTGATACACTGCTGTACTCTTATCTCCTCCTCGAAATCTGTAACCTAATTCTTATTTGTTAAATCTTGGAAGACCTTAGTGTTTGCAACCAAACAAATATGGTATGACTTCAGAACCTGGGTCAGAAAAGGCATGCAGCAACCCTAAACTCTCTTGGAATCACGGTTCTTAGAACACTTTCTCTCATCGTATTTCCACTCAGATACTGATGCCACATTGTGAGAAGTCCAAGTCACATGAAGGGAATGCCTATAGATGTTCTGATTGACAGTCCTAGCTATCACAAATCTTCAACTGACCCAACACACATATTCGATGTCAGTAATGAAGGTAACTGGGAAGCAAAATCCTTCGGACCAAATTGTAGCTTGCAGCCATTCAAGTCGTTACAGACAAGGGGCTGGTTATTGCAGAACAGAGAGAAACTATCACCACTGAACCTACTTTAAATATCGGCCCAACAGAATTCAAAGACTGTAAACTGTTTTTGATTTTACGTCACTAAATTTTGGGGTTATTGTTATGCAACAATAGTAACTGGAATATTAGTCCAAAGTGGACACATGTTGAGTGTGGAAATTGGAGGAATACGCCAAGATTTCAAGTGGTAGGACTCATAAGATGTATGAAGTAGAAGCCCAAAGTGATGTCCTAGGTGACATAAACAATTATCATTGTCATCCCACTTCCAACACGGCATGGTTATTTGAAAAGGGTGACTCTTTTAACCATAAGCTTAATTATCTTTGCTTTGCCCTGAATGACCTCTGGGAAACATTTCTCTTAAATAGCTAATATAGGTCAATTACCCATAAATTTAAGAATTCAGCTATCTTCAGCTACTATTTGAAGAGGAGTTTTCATTTACCAAGGTTCATTCTTTAAGTACTCAATGGAAACACATAAGGAAGAGAGTCATCCAGGTAAAGCATATCTGTTGACACATATGAAAGTCTTCCCATACAGATGAGCTTGGTCTGGAAACATGAACTTTCACAGAGCCTCATACTGAAATAACGTTTATGGTGAGAACTGAAACTTAATCTTTTCCTTAGGCTTGCCTACACAGTATATACAAACTCCTTTACTTAGGGTCTCATCTGACTGGAATTCAGGTGTCTGTAAGGGCTACGGCATTATCAGAGGCTCAGCTGGAGAAAGGTCTTCTTGTAGGATCCCAGAGGTTGTCAACAAAATTCATCTCCTCGTGGTTTTAGGGTTCGTAGCCCCATTTTCTTGCTGCCTGTTGACCAGAAGTTGCTGTGACCTTTCAGAGACCTCTGGTAGTTCTTTGCCACAAGGTCATCCATCTTACAATGTGGTAGTTTACCTCTTCAAAACCAGCAAAGAGATCTCTTTAACATTAATCTACTGAGATGGATTCTTTTATAATGGAATGTAATTAATATTATGTTTATCATTCACCTTTGCCATATGATATAACCTAATCACCAGTGTGACATCCCATCACCATTCTCAGATTCTATTGGCTTAGAATCAAATCACAGCTTCTGCCCATACTCACCCCCAGAAGGAATTACACAGGATTATACTCATTGCTGGGGCCACCCTAGGATGTGTCCACCACAGATGCTTTTCAAAGAATTCAGTCACATGAAAAACATAATTATAGGTACAAAAGCATATACTGTCTGCTTCCAAAAGAAGAAGCACTTGAATTTATAGAATCCAAATAATGTTTTCCTTTTCATCTCTTCTTAAACAAGTGAAGTTTCAGTTATTAACACTATAAGGTCTGGTTGGAGAAAGTCCAACCATCGTTAATATAATGAAACAATTTGCACAACATTGGTGTAACTTGGGGGACAAGGAGAGTGGACTGGAATGTGCATGTCTGAACAATGATGACTTCACTGTATCAGTCAGTGGGGGTGGTAGACACTATTGAGTGAGCATGTGTACTGTGTGACCATCACGCTCAAAATCACTGAGCAAGTAGAGAAATGAATCTACGTAAAATTTTGCATTAAGGTTGAACATTCCTTTGCAGAAACTATATGGATGATTCAGAAGGCTTTCAGGGACAATGCACGGGGTGCAGCTCAAATGAAAGTGTGGCACAAATGCTTCAAATACAGTCAAGAATCAATCGAAAGTGATCCGCATTCTGGAAGGCCTGCAACAAGCGAAACACCTAAGAACATTGAACATGTGCAGGCTGCAATCAACAAAGATCAGCAACTGACAGTGCAAGAACCAGAAACTGATATATGGATTTCAAAAATTACTGTGTCTGAGATTTTGACACAAGATCTTGGCATGAGATAGATCTTGGCAAAATTCATTCCACAGCTTCTGCTACCAAAGCAGGAGGAATACTGTGCTGCATTTGCTAATGACTTGATTCAAACTGCTACCAATGAAACGGATTTCCTTCGAGAAGGTCATAACCAGAGATGAATGGTGGGTCTATGACTGGGATCTGGAAACAAGATCCCAGTCATCTCAAAGGGAGTTACCTGGTTCTCCATGCTTGAAGAAACACGGCAAAGTCACAGCAAGATCAAGAACATGTTAACTCTGTGTGTGTGTGTGTGTGTGTGTGTGTGTGTGTGTGTGTGTGTGTGTGTGTGTTTTAATTGGGAAGGCATTGTCCATCACAGGTATGTCCCTCCAGCTCAAACAATTGATAAGGAGACCACCTCAAAGTTCTTCTTTGGTTGAGAGATACAATTCGTCGAAAACAGCTGCAGCTATGGGCAACTTGTGACTGGCAACTTCATAACAACAATGCGACCACTCATGCATCACATCTCCTGCACAGTTTTTTGGCAAAACGTCAAATCACCCAGGTAACTCAGCACCCACTACAGCCCAGATTTGGCACCCCATGACTTCTGTCTTTTCCTAACACTAAAATCACCTTTGAAAAGAAAGAGATTTCAGACCATCTATGAGATTCGAGAAAATGTGACCGAGTACCTGATAGCGACTCCAACAAAGGATTTCGCAAAGTGTTTTGACAGTGGAAGAGACACTGGGAGAACTGTGTGAGGTCCCAAGGTGCCTATTTTGAAGGGGACTGAGGCACCATTGTCCTATGTACAATGTTTTTTGTATTTTACTTCTTCTTCAATAAATGTCTCTATTTTTCATAGAGACATATTTTTCATGGAGAGACCTGTGTCTAGTATTTAAGTATTCCTCATGTGTCAGATAGTATCTGTCACAATAACCCTATGCAATATGTTTCATTATCACTATTTTATATATGAAGAAATGAGGCAGTGAGATAGCACCAACTCAAACTCACAGTTAACAAATGGAGAGTTGAAGAAAGGTAATTTTTTACACAAGTCTTCAGTATTTGTTCTTATAACTGATGAAGATAACCTCATTAATTTAGACTAAATATATTATAGGCTTTAAAACAACACCTAACAATGGAACATATTTGGTATGTTTATTAAGCCCTTATTGTTCTTTATATTTGCACAGACTACTGAAACTTACTATCAATACGCATGTATTGATTCACATGAAAATAAAGTACCATTTCCATGGAAACTTTGGTTTCTGGACCGACCATAGTTCATTCTGCTTGAAGTATTATCACACAGTGAATAACATAGAAAATTTAATGTTATATTAAAATCCATCTAGTACAATTTTCCACAATCTGAGTTTTATCCTCCTACTGTTAGAATCAGCATTACAGGCTATTTCTTGCCTACACAGTGCTTGAAAATTGATCACAACATATTCCTTGACCTCTTTATTTTGTGCCTGTGATGCTATCTTCCTTTCCTGTTTCAATCCTTGTTTCTTTTAAACATTACATTTCTTATTGGTGGTTCTCTATATTATCTACCCTAGGCTGTCTTGTCACCTTCAGTAAAACTGCCTATGACTCATTGAGTTATTTTTTGCTACTAGTTTTATTACCTAGGAACTCAACGTCTCCCTCCCTTCCAACCTCCCCTAACTTCCTCCTTGGTTAACTCCCACTTCTCCTCCTTTCTCTCTCTCTCTCCCTCTCTCTCTCTCTCTCCCCCCACCTGTGTCTCCCACCTTCCAGTTAAAAACTATGTTTCACAAAGGAAATGATCTATTATAAAGAGCTGTAAATAATGCATAGAGTTTAAAACACATGCTGTAATTAGATGACAAAAAAAAAAGAGGAAGAAAGGAAAATATAACTCTTGATCAGTCACCATAGACCTAAATTAACATGTTCGATTTAAGTAAAGTTACAGTTATTTTATTATATAGGTCTGACAAGAAACTCAGTTCTACATTTGCTTTGTTTGTTTGCTTGTTGGCTTAGAATTGGCAGATTTGTGAAACAGTGTGTTGGAAAATCCACTCTGCATTGGCTACAGAGAAAGCCAATTCCTGTCTAAAGACTTCCTAAATTGTGGTACCAGATGCGGTTTTGCTAATTTTATAATTTTAAATTGCTTTCCATGCATTGGAGAAAAATAAAAAATCTCAAAATAATTTGATAGGGATTGAGCAAAACCACAGTTAAGTGAAGAGCCACACCCCATGTAGCTTTATATGGCTCCCTATGAAATTTGTGTTCTTTCCAATTATGTAACAATATATATTAGCTTGAAATTTCTTAATTATGGGCTGAGTTTCTTTTTTTTATATTCATTTTTTGGTATATTTTATTGATTATGCTATTACAGTTGTCCCATTTTTTTTCTCCCCTTGATCCCCTCTGCTCTGCACCCCATCATCTCCCCACCTCTTAGTTCATGTCTCAGGGTTATATATATCAGTTCCTTGGCTTCTCAGTTTCTTATACTATTCTTAGCCTCCCAGTCTATTTTCTTTTTGTTTTGTTTCTTTTTGTCAACATTTTCCCACCACAACTTTCCCCATCCCCACCCATCCTTACTTCCTACCCTAAATCCTTCCCCCATTTGGTTTTGTCAATGCGTCCTTTCTGCGTGTTCCTTGATGACCCTTCCTCTTCTTTTCCCCTGTTATTCACCTCCCTCTTCCCCTCTGGTTACTGTCAGTTGTTTTTTTTTTATTTCAATGATGTTGATTATATTTTGCTTATTTGTTTCTTTTGTTGATTTTCAAAAAAGTCTGAATTAGTGAGAGGCTTTGCTGAGGCAATGAAGAATTTCAGTGTTTTAGGATTTCAGGGGGAAAACGCACTTGTGAAAATGTATATAATTATTCAAATCATTATTTGGTATCATTTAGAAAAGTTAGTTTAATATACTTGTCCACAAATGCATAAGCATGACATTGATTTGATCTCAGTAGTTTAACCACATTTAAACTTCTCTGGACTGCAATTGTCAAAGCACTCTTCTACAAATTTGAAACAGGTTTTATGATTTCAAGTTCCCTAACACTGTAACACCCTTAACTAACAATTTTTTCATTCATCCCCAAACTGTTTTTAAACATTAACCCTTTAAATCACATTTTTATTTATTTATTAACTTTTTTTAAAAAGATTTATTTATTTATTTTTAGAGAGGAGGGAAGGGAAGGAGAAAGAGAGGGAGAGAAGCATCAAAGCGTGGTTGCCTCACTCGCGCCACCTACCAGGAACTTGACCTACAACCCAGGCATTTGCCCTGACTGGGAATTGAACCAGCAAACTTTTGGTTCGCTGACCTGTGCTCAATCCATTGAACCACACCAGCCAGGGCTATATAATTAATTTTTAATTAAAATATTATTCTTTGGCTTATTTGGACTTTACATATTCCTTTGTTGCTGTTATTGACTATTCCCTACAATAAACCCATCTAGAGGAAAATACAGGAACATTTTGTTGCACTGTAGGTATATTAAGAATAGATAAAGTGCTTTTATTTTTAATAAAATTATTATATTTAACACCTTCTATGTATACCTAAAGTGGGGATAAGATGAACATTTTGGGAAAATAGGTTACTTAATGAATTGTTTTTGAATGAGGAAGCAGATAAATGAAAGAAAATAAATATAAGAAGTGAAAAGTGTGCATTTGTTAACCAATGGAAAACTTAATTGAAATGAAGTAATATTCATTTATTCAAGTGCACAACAAATGTCCTTAGAGCAGCTACTGTGTATCATTTCAGTGAGAAAGGAAACATAATTTATATAGATTATATTCTAGTTGTAGGAGTCAGAAAATAAACATTTATATTTATTTTCATGTGGATTACATGTGTATGACACTCTTGAAAAAAGACAAAATTATGGTGATGAAGAACAGATCATTGGTGGTCATGGTTTATATTTAGAGTAATTAGAGGTATTGTTTACAAATAAATATGCATGTTAAAATCCATAAAACTGTACACCCAACATTAAAGTTAATTTTACTATATACTGAAATAAAGTAAAATAAAACACAAGGTGTTATACTTTATACTAATTGGAATGACTAAAATCAAATAAACTGATGATATCAAATTTTGATTAATGGTGGGCAAAAATTGGAACATTCATTTATTGCTGGTAGGAGATTAAATTTATAGAACAGCTTTAGAAAATTATTTGGCATATCTACTACATATGTATAACCTATAACACAACAATTCACACCCTATAATTATCCTGAGCAAAAAATGCATACTAAATTCATTAAAAATTGTGTAATGTATGTTTGAATAATATTCTTTATAATGAATGTTTTTGTGTGTAGTATATCCAAGGACAAAAAGAACCTCACAGTAATTTTTAAAAACTTACTAATAATTTAAACAATGTTAAATTCTGAAATATTTTAATACAACTCATACTTAAAAGCATGCAATATAAAACAAAACAATTATGATTATTGAAATCCAAGATTTTAAACATAAAATAGGAAGGAACATATAAGTGAAAATACTGCTTTTCTAAATTAAAATTAGAAATGAGAGCATCGACTAAAGGTGTATTTTCTTAAAAATAAATTTCTTTAAAAAATCTATTTCTTACCTCTACTTACTGAAACATGGAAGCAATGACTAATATAATTATTGAAAGCTACCCTTACTTCCCTATATTCTCTACGTATCATTTTCCTAAGTGTATCAGGTGTTTTGATATCTGAGGTGGTAGTTACAGTAAAATGAAGCAACTTTCTGTTACATAAGACAGAAATAAAAGATTATTGTTCAGTAATGTACACATCTCAAAATCAGAAATAATATCTAACTGGATTAAAACATATCAAACAAATATGATTAAAAACCTTGAATTAAAATTATACTAACAATGTTTTTGAATGTTAAAATATAAGCCAAATTCCCCATTTTTGACAATTCTTTTGCCACAGAAATTATTATTGATTTAGAAAATTTATGTTTATGAACTGTACTTAAAATAATAGAGAGATGCCTACAAGAGTATGTAAGGATACATCTGTTTTTTATTTAAATTATAAAGAATAGAATTATGAGTAAAATTTAATACCTAGGATTTACATTACTTCAAATATAGTAAACATTTTGTTTAAAAATCCAAGCTCTGATCTCTAGGACTGGGCCCTCATTATCTGTTCTAGAAATTATTGTATTGATATTCAACCTCTACTTCTAATTTTTTACTTTTCTGTAGTATTTTCTTTACCAATAATTCTAAAATCTCAGCGTTGGAATTAAGTTTACTCTTTATCTCATAAAAGTATCTTTTCATTGCCTAAAAGGGTAATTTTTCCATAGTGAGCTAAAGGAAACTCCCTGCTACATTTCCTGAATCTTCTTTATCCTCCTTTTTCATGAGCCATATGTTTCAATAAACCAAGAACCTGCCATCCATAGAAGAGCAATACGCATATGGCAAATGCTAAATAAATACTTACTGAACAAATGAATAAATGGTCATCTACAGGAATAATGCACTACCTAAAATCATTAGGGTAAAGTGTGATATCTGGGGATACTCATAGTATTAAATTTCATCTTCAAAGAGACAAAGCTATTTTCTGCACTGTACATAGCTCTTAAAAATTACTACCTGATGGAAAAAAAAAGTTAAAGAGAGCATTTCTAAAGGATCTTTCATCTTTAGTTATTATAAAAAAGAAAATAAAAACAGTGCTTGAAACTTGAATAACAGGTGTTAGAGTAAACTAAAGGAAAAATCTAAAAGTCATTAAATTATTAAAACAACCATTATTAATATATTTTATCTAAAAAGCAATATATAGCATAAAGACATCATGTATTTTTATCAAGCTTGATTGTGTTGTAATGCTGAGGACAATTAAATCAGAAAGTACTACAGTTTAACCTTATTCTCTGTATAATATCATGTATTTTTTTAAAGGGATCTCCTTATTTTCTAAAGATTGGACTTCATAATATAAAATATGGTTTTATTGTATTAATAATCATTTAAATATTTCAGTAGAACATTTCATAATATATTTGCAACATTGAAGAGGGAAACTTTTATTTCCTGGCCCCATTTTCCAATGGGGGGAGTATCTCAATGGCACTGTCAGCCTTTTTCAGCAAACTCCACAGCTCTCCTACCCCATCAGAGGAAGACTGGTTTACCTGAGAGCAGAGTCTTGAGGAGAAGCTGATTATGTTTAACCCAGCTCCTCCCACCTTCATTCTATCTTATCTGCCCACGACCACAGTGGATCTATTCTCATCCTTTCTATGCTGTGGGTTAGATTTAGTAGGGCAGTTTCCCATGATAGAGACTTTTTGGATTCTAGCATTTCTGTGCCTAAGTGAAATTGTCTATCCAGGGGTATGATATAACCAAACCATCTTATCATTAAATCTGTAGCAATGCCATGTATGTGAGTCTATACTTTGTCAGTATATTATTATGAGACATTTTGATTCCTTCTTCTTGATGTCTGTGATCCTATATTAATAGAGGCTCAACACATATAAAGGAAAAATTCTTCTTTGTTGTTCAATTCTACATTCTGTTCATTTGTCTAGGAATCCATTAGCAAAAGCATAGAAAGATATTAGGAAGTGAAATACACATGCAAAGTCAAGTCAGGTACATGGCTTTAAAGTTTGGTGTAACTTGATTAGGCTCAATTCATGCAGAAGTTTTAATAAATTATATTGTACCATGAGGACACAAATAAAACTGTGCAGTTAGATTTGAACAATGCAAACTTAGTGACTTTTATAGGTATATGGCTAAACAAACTATGGCTCATTCATTCAATGGGATTTTGCTCAGCAATAAAAAGAAATTATCTCCTAAGCCACAGAAATAAACACAAAGGAAACTTAAATGTATATTGCTAAGTGAAAGAAGCCAGTCTGCAAAGAATGCATACTGCATGATTTCGACTTATGACATTTTTTAAAGGTAAAACTGTACAGATGGTAGAAATACCAGTGGTTTCCAAGGTTTCTGGTAGAAGGAAGAAAGGAATAAATGGGTGAAATACAGGGCATTTTTAAGGCTGTAAAACTTTTCTGTGTGAAAATATACTGTGGATAAATGACATTACTCATTTGTAGAAACCCACAGAACTGTACAACTCAATGACTGAACCTGAATATAAACTATAAATTATTGTTAGTAATAAAAGAAAGAATACCGAAGCATGACTGTGAACAAGATGATCCCTCCCTATCAGTTCATTGCTGGGATAATGAAAGTGTGGGACTTAGAAATAAAATACTTTTTAAATATGCTTTAAGAGAAAATGTTTCAACTAAGGCTTAATTTTTTTAAAGAGCCAGAAATATCTCCAAAACAATAACAATTGAGACTATATGCCTAGGTGAATTTTCATCTGAATATGGTCAAAATGTGTCATAAATATACTTTTTATGGACATCTTTTCACATTTAAATTTATATTTTAGGATTCTGGTCTCCAAGCAACTGGTGTAGATGGAGAGGCATCCCAGAAAAGCTGAAGTCAAATAATTTTCCCTATAGACTGTTTACCTGGCATACAATTAAGACTACCAGGTTCTTTGGCAATGCTAAGTCCTGGGCTATTAAGAATGTAACTGTGAGGAATAATTTTGCCCTAAGAAATAATGATACTAAATCACTTAGGTGTGAGCCTATTCTTTCTTATTCAATGATGGGCTTTTTAATGGCCCCAAGAAGTACTTGTAGATGAGTACTGGGATATCAAAAAGACTTTAGTTTCATTCTGATATACTATTAGGTTATAGCTATTGAAGGATCCCTAAATCTACAAAGTATCCAGAATGTCTCAGGATTAGTACAGAGAAAAAAAGAAATGTTTTTTCTTTACTTCAATAATTTTATAACCAGATTATTTATTTTTTAACTTATGCTGAAATTATTATTAAGTTTTAGACTTTATTTCACCAAAGACTTTGAATGTAACCTACCTCGAGGTCTTCAAGGTATCTTAAGTCCCTTTAGACTATAATATTTGATCAATAATTACTTTGTCCAGGACAAATGGTGGAATTCAAGCTGAGGACATCTCGCCATGGTTGGTATTTTATTTCGGGGGTGTTTATTTTACTACTTAACTTCATTGTAAAAATTTGGATAATATACACAGATAAAATTTTAAGACTTTTTGACCCAAAGTTCAAAGCAGCCTTATAGTTAATAGAATTCTGTGATATTTTTAAGAATAATTTTCTATGGAAAAAATTTTAATTTACCCTCCAATAGTCTTAGGTGATCAGCAAATAATTGGGACACATGAGACTACAATCCCTCTTATGAGCCACCGTGCTCACGGGAAGCTCAAATACTTATTAAATTGTATGTATGAGTGTGTATGTTTTCTGTATATTTGTGGTGGATTATATTTTTTATAACATTACATAATGCATAACATTGTTTATGCATTACCTTCCTGTTAAGCTTTTTCCTTTTGGAACTCTCCCTACTAGGTCCCTCTCTACCAAACCTCTGTAGGCTGTAAGATAATACCAACGTTCTTCAGTCTTGCCTACATAAATTCCTTGCACCTGCAATCCTCAGCTAGACGAGAAATACCTCTTTGCAACTATGTTATATCCCTCGGTTTCAGTTGAATTATGGCATCTATTTTATATTTTTGTATTGTGATGTAATTTGTCCCCCGGGAACATTTGATAACGTTTGCAGACATTTTTATCTTTTTTACAACTTGGAGGGTGTTTCTGGTCTCTAGTAGGTGAAGAGCAAAGATGCTACTAAACAGTAATTAATGCACAAAAACTGCACCCCACCCCACCCCCGCCCCGCAAAGTAGGAATTATCTGGTTTCAAATGTTAGTAAGGCTGAGTTCTAGAAATTCTGCTTTGGGAAATGAAATGTGTTAAGTGACTTGAACCACTTCTAAGCAGAAGATTTAAGAACAAAAATACGATTCTGATTCTCAATCTACCGTCACTCCTTTTTCTCCACCATGAGATGAGTGAAGGGATTCAGGTAGGTGCTGCTCTTGTATCCCAGACCCCCAGTGAAGAAGACAAGGAACAGAGTCACAATCAGCCAGCAGTGAAAATGTAATGTGTTAAGAATTAAAACTTTTTGTGGTTGTAAACCATAAATTGTATGGATCTGGTGTTACCCCATATGATTTAATATAAGCTGATTAGTTACCTATTATTTTTAGTAATAAACTTAACATTTTGATGTCTATTACTGTGGCTCTTGTATCTATTTCTTACTTAGTTCTGATTTCAGTTGAGAAAGAAACATTTTATTTATTGCTCTACATATAATTTTAAGAACATATGCTAAGATAAGGTTGCTAGCTCAGGAAAATGTGAACGTTTCTATTAGAAAGGCTTTTAATCTCCTGATGATGACAGACATTTTTAAATATGGTAAAAATCATCTTCATCAAAAGGTTAATGCATGTCAGTGGTCGGCTTAACTAAGTAAATTATGTTAAACTTAACATGGATTAAATAAGCTTTTGCTCAAAGCCCAGGTAGTGTATAACTTAAATAGTCCCTGGAGGCTGGTGTTCAACAGACTTGGGGAAATGAAGATTTGAGAATCATTTAATATGGGATCCAGTACACAGCACCCTATAGCTTCTTTTTATAAAACCAACACAATGAAAGTGACTGACTGATAAATTCAATTTTGTGGCAAAATGGCTACCACAAAATTTATCTAAGTAAAAATCTCCTGCTCTGTAGCCAATGATTCTTTCCATTAGGGAGAACCAAAAAGCTTGAATACCTGTAGCCAAGTGCCAAAAGACAGTTTCAGGATCTCTTGGTTTAAAGATTGCCTTCTATTCTTGGGTGCTCATGATTTTGCTATCATTTATCAAGATATATAGTGAATAGACACATGTGTTTGTGTTATATTCTGCTTGGTCTCCTTGATTTATTGCTTTTCCCCAGACTGAAAGTTGCTTTGTGAAGAGAGTTTTGCCTGATGAATACTTAATTCAGAGTACTTGGCACATAGTGAGACTCAATGTTCAATGATTGGATTAAGGGGCATTAATAAATGAATAGATGATTTTAATTTATGCTTATTCTCTCAAATGTGACTAAAAAATCACAAACATGGAAAACAGAGATTTAGAGCCAGTCCAATTTTTCTAGGTGTACAAATTTTTCTATTTTTATTTTTCTCTAAATCCACACTCTTCAAGTAAGAGAAATGAATTATTTTATTGTAATGCCATTTTTAGATCAGGAGTTGACCTCTGATTTCAAGAGATTTGAAGGGGATTATGGCTACTAAATTTCATGAAATGGACTTCAAGACGTATCCATGAGACAAGCCAATGAACGCCAGAGTGAGCAGAAGGCAATCAGAAGTTAGAAAATCAGCTCTCCTACCCAGACATCTCTTACCTTTGGTCTTCATGGCAAGGTTACACCACGTTGACATTTAAACTCTCAGGAGGTTCTTTGTCATATTATGATTCTGAAATACCTCTTTGCAACTATGTTACATTCCTTAGTTTCAGTTGAATGATGGCATCTATTCTATATTTTTGTATTCTAATGTAAGAGTATCTAAAATTACTCTAATAACATAAAGAAGATAATTTTCCTTGGATGCTTCAACCTCATAAAAACATTTAGAAATGTCAAAAGAGTTTTGGACCCAAACTTCTTTATATTCAGCATTACATTATTTTATCGTAAAGCCTTGTGTATTTCAGAGGTTATTTAATTTTGCAAACCTTTCTTTGTATTTAAATTAAAGTCTGTACTCTGGACACCCACATTATCCCCTACTGGTGTTATCTTGTTTGTCTCTTAAATTACTGCCTTGCTGAGCAAAGAGAATATTTTCCCCTGAAATTACAAATACATAAACATTTCTGATGCTCAATAATTTTGTATAATAATATGATTTTCTTCTGTTATCCAATATAACTATATGAACTAGTTCATATTTGTTTACTTGCAAGCATAAAGACTTTAGCCTTAAAAAACTTCTGTTAAGCCCTGGCTGGTGTGGCTCAGTGGGTTGAAGGCCAGCCTGTGATCCAAAGGGTCACCAGTTCAATTCCTAGTCAGAGCACATGCCTGGGTTGTGGGCTGGGTCCCCAGCAGGGGGAGCGTGAGAGGCAGCCACCCACTGATGTTCCCCTCCTTCTCTTTCTCTCTCCCTTCCCCTTTCTCTAGAAATAAGTAAATAAATAAAATCTTTTTAAAAAACCTTCAGTTGAGTAGTTTTTTATTAGTCAGTTAACTTTAAAGTAGGTAAAATATATAACACTTTGAGATCTAATTCTTCATCTTTAGTAAGAATGTATATTCTTCTTGGCTATGACTGTTCTCTGGATCACTGTTCTACCCTATATTTTACCAATATGCAAAAAAAAATGTTGTTTAGTTCTTTGGTTTTGCATTGATATAATTTGAAAAATGTTCACATAGACTGGAAAACTCCATTTAAAGTAACTTTACTCAGCAAAATAACCTGAAGGTGTTGAAAAGGTTAAAGGTCACCACTTTATTTGGAATGAGTTCTCATAGATGCATTTAACTGTAGAAAAATATTTTTTACTGACAAAATTTCTATCAGTAAGAACATATAAAAACACAACCGCTCAGTTTAACCCTTTAAATAAAACATTGTAGTCTTCTGTTCTGTAATGTTTTTACATAGTGGCTGTCAACACATTTTATGAATATGACAGTAAAAATATGTGAAAAGTTCACAATACAAAGATAAATGAAGGAAAAGGATGCATAGCAATCCCATTTTAATTTACAAAGGCAACAGTTTTTTAATAGATGCATCAGCTAAAATGTTAAGATTGACAAGAGTCTCATGACAGAAATTGGATCCAGGGCCACTAAAGTCCGACTTCCTCTCAGGACAAAGGCTATCTCATAATGCCATCCAGCCAAGCCCCATGCTATCCAAATGGAATATGGGAGTATTTAATAATAATAATAATAATAATAATTTGTTCACCTTAAGTTAGGAAAATGACCCTGAAGATGTTGCAGAAAACTCACATGTTGTTTTGCTTTTGTGTTCCACTGTTTTGTTGTGTGTTTATTTTCCCCGATACAGTTGATTTGTCAGCTCATCTTGGGTAAGGCTGGATTCCCTAGTCCAGTGCCACAGGCAACCCCACAACAGCAATCACACACGATGCACCAATAGTAATGGTCACGAGAGAGTTTATACAATGCAGCGTGTTTACCGAGGCAGCTTCATAAACCATCCACTCAAAAAATCTTTGCTCCTGATCACCAATACCTCAGAAATGGACTGTTTTTATTTTCCCTCTATCAACCATAGGTCAAATAGTGAATGAGCCTTTAGTATTCCCTGAGCTCCCAGAAATGCTCCTGCTTCTCTTTGTTCTTTAATAAAGATTGCAAGTTATTTAGCCTGTGAATAAGGGCTTTCAAGCCCAGGTTGAAGTACCAATATGTAGCATACATGACACATATTTTGCCTAATATTTGTTCCTTTGGTAGAGCTCACATTGTCAGTCAAGTGTTACGAATATAAAGAACAAACGAGATGACTCCTAAAGGATTCCATAACACAGAAAGGGTGCAGACAATACATTACTAACTGGCTTGACTAATTTCTAAAATAATGTGAGTTATAAATGAATTTAATCATTTGATATAAAAACAGGTTGAATCTCATTAACATTTTTACTTTTTTAATATATTCTATAAATGTTTAACTCATCCAAAACTGAATCTAAGACTCCACTAACAGGCATGACTAGAGATTCTACTGTAATCATTTTCTGTATTTCTTCTGTCAAACTTAAAAAGAAAATAACCAGTTATTTTACCAACAAAAATGTGTTTACTTGGAAATGGCAGAGAACTTGCAATTCTTGACATGCAAACAAAACTATGGCGAATGACAAGCTGTTCCAGGGAACAGAGGGGAGCATCTTGTTAGAGGAAAAGGAGGAGTTTGGGATGGGTAATTATGAGAAAAGACCCCTGGAGGAGACGGAAGGCTCAGGATGGTGGTAGTTTCTCATTGGCTGCATAGGGTGGTTTTCCATTGGCTTGTCTATTGCTGAGCAACAAGAAAATTTTCTTTCCTCATACTGGGATGGTAAGGTAAGCTTTTCCCTTACCAAATTTGTAAAGTAAGCTACCATGGGTTGCGGAAGTGCATGTGTGAGAGATCCCCGTTCAGGCATTCCTGACTGCACTTTGAAAAATGTCTTCTTCATTCATTTTCATGCTTTTTAGAATGTCAAAGGAGGTGACACATAGGAGAGGTCTTACTGATATGTGAATATTCTCTCTCAAGGTGAGACACCTGTTTTGCCAGCTCCCATGGCTCTCCCAGGTTCACGGGCTCTGCTGTTTCAGACCATGCACGAAACAGGCTAAACTTGGCCATGTCTGCAAGGATCTATGCCTGCGATTCATTCTCCCTAGGTGTACCTCAGAGTCAGCTCCTTGGAGATACTATTACCTCCCAAGAATGTTGCTGCTTCTATTCATATTGGTGACTTTCAACATCCCTCCAGTTTTCAAAAACTTCTCTCTCTTAGTCTCCTCCACATGTTCATCTTCATCCTCCTACAATGACGATTCTCGACCTTTTTCATCACATGACACACATAAACTAATTACTAAAATTCTACAGGAAACCAAAAAAAAAAAAATATTGTTTGCCAAATGACAAAAAAAATAGGTATAATTTGACTCACCCAGACTGCTTTTGTTGTGTTGGCTGTTGTCATTTTTTTAATTTGATGATCTAAGGGAGAAGAGGTCAGTGCCCCTGACTAAATAGTCAAGTGTTGAATGTTTTAAACATTCTTGTGGCACACACCAGTTGAAAATTGCTGCCCTACAATAATACCAACTAAAATAACATGGGTTTTTAGAGAAACAAACAGAAACCAAGAAGTAAGTACATTCAACCAGTTTCACGTTGAAGGAAGAACCATAATTGCCAGGGCGATTTAGCACAGGAAAGTCTGTATGCTTCATGGAAGTAGGGGGTGATGGAAGAGGGGATTTGTGTATAAAACACTACTTCATATTTTAGCTTATTAACATGATTAATAAATATGAGTCAAAGATTATAACACCACAAATGCTATAATAGAGGAAATCAGCAGCCACAAGGCAAACAGAGAAGATGCCCCTAACTCCTGATCATGAAGATGTCAGGAAAATATCTAAAGATTTTGCTGGGAAATACTCCAAAAGGATTTTCAGATGCAGCTGATGCTTAAAAGACAGAGCGAGTTGATCAGGTGGTTGAACGAAATGGAGTTTATTCCAAGCAGAAGAAGCAAGAACTTGTCAGTGAACATTCTGATCTATTTCAGGAATCACACTTTGACCATGCAGTGTGCGAAACGCAAGAGTGGTGTCAGAGAGAGGGCTGGGAAAATAGTGGCCAGACCATAGAATGTTCTTGTCAACTCTAGAGATTTTATTTTATCTTTAAGAAAACAAGCCACTCATGTACAATCTCATGGTGGAGCCTTTATTTTTTTTTCATTTATTGCTTTAATTATTACACTTTCTTTCAACTGCTCATATATATAAAACTGTGAGAACTTTAAGGGGGTGAAAAATCTCAGAATTACTCCCTAAATGTTAATAAAAGGTCATTTAAATAGTCATTCTCAGTAGTTTGATGACATTTAAACCTTGTTATTTATATTATGCATTTAGCCATGATATATTTGTTTATTTTACTCAAACTCTAATTTCCATTTTTAAGCCAAGCTGTACTTATTGAGCCAAATTTTACATATTGACATCACATTGAATTCTATTTTCCCCAACTTTCTAGTTATTAATACAGTTTTATGGTTTACAAATATATTAATAACCCCTTTAGAAATAAATATAATACATTCTGATTTCTGTTTTGAAAACTGAGGATGTTTTAGCATAGAAGGTAATTGTTAAAAAGCACTATAATTTGATTTAGTAGAGAAGAAACAGAAAACAATGTTTCTTTCCCTGGTAAAGTATATGTTGAATCAATTTCAGTTACGGAATAGTAACTGAAATTACTATGAAATTTGAGTAGTATTTGCTTACTCAAAGTTACAGTCACTCCAGAAATTTGTTTTTTGTTTGTTTTCTGTAAACAAATTAGCATCATACTATATATATTTAAGTAGGGAACAAAAAGAATTATCTGCTTATTTACAAAACAGAATATAATGAACCTAGAGGATTATTAAGACAGTAGGCTACATTTAAAAAAATAAGAAAAATCAGTATCTTATGTGATATTATATGGTACTTTTTGGTGTGTAGGTTTAGTTCATGGAAACTGCTGAGATGATTTCTTTCTTCCAATATATGAATATGCCCATTTGTCTGTAAGTGTGTTTGTGTGCATGTGACTTAATATAAATAAATTAGCAAAGAGACTTCTAATGCCTCAGAATATCCACTCTATTTTTTCCCTTACTAATAACCCCCACACACATTTGCTCTGTGTACAGGATTAGAAGAAGAACAGAAGTGACCTGGGTCTCCCCCCAGGGGAGAGACAACCTACCACCCCAACCACCTGAGCCTCAGAATCAGGAAGCCAAGAAAGAAAATTCTACAGCCACGAGTTCCAGAATCAGGCACCTTGATTATGACTACGTCCACCAAATGGATGTTCTGTACATTTTCTCTCTCCATGTAATTTGGCTCTAAGTCAAAATATTAACATAAGGAATCTAAGCTATACCCTCAAACTTTCAAGACAGTTTTGGAAATGTAGTTTGTAAATTAGTAACCTCCATGTGCTAAAAAGGAGTCTTCAGTATCTAGCAAGAGAAATTGTGTAAAGATGTTCTAGGCGACTATGTACCTTGAACCAGTCTCATCCTAGTCTTAAATTCCTTTGTATTAAATTTGTCAACTAATATCTGCCATCCCAGTGGCCAAATAAGATTAAAGTTTGTTTTTCACATTTGTGACTGGACCCTTAGGAAAAAAAAAATTAAGTAAGAGGGAAACAAATGAAAAAGAATGAGCATTGATAATTGTTAAAATGGATTATGGATACATGAGAGTTCATTAAATATTTTTTTCAAAAAAGAAAAAAAAAGAGGAAAGCTTAATAGTGAAAACAAAGTAGTGAAAAAAAAATGCAGAGGCCAATTAGAATCACAAAGCACATTAAACACCTCTTTCCTAATTTCATGTGATTAGTCCCCAGACATCACTCTCTACTCCTCTGTGATATGATTACTAAATTTCTTGGTGATTAATTTTATGTCTTAAATGACACTGGAAGTTGTATAAATCATGTATTAAGTTCACTGATTTAATAAGATGACTAAAATGAACAGGTTTTTACCTTGTTTAAAGCATAAACAACATCTCCCTAGTATAAAATAAGTCATAAAATGCCTATTATTTAACCAGAAGAGTGAAGAATAACAAGTGTTTTGCTACTGCCTTGAATTGCATTTTTTCTCATGTGGCTTCTAATCATATACAGTGCATTGGAATGAAATGATAATAAAATTTAGAAACATATGTATGTCTTGCTCTACACTTACAAAAAACATCTGGTCATGATCCAGCCAGTTTATCACTTTGACTAGTTTCCCCACAGTTTATATAGTATTATAAATAAATGGTTGTAAATCCCCTACTAGGCTGTGATTTGTTAAAGAGAAGAGATATTCAATCGATTATCAAACTGTTTTTCATGGACACCATTGAGAGTCTGAAGAGAAATGGAGTGAAAAAGTGACCCCTTTAGATGTTCAATACTTCCGCAGCTTCTCGAGAGCCATAGATACTTGGATGCTTATGCATAGAATCTGGGATCCTCTCTCCAATTCCACTACCAATTGAAGAAATAAACTCTAACATTGGGTTCCATCTTTCAGTACTCATATTACCATCCGTAAGCTACGTCTTCTCTAAAGCCCATCAGTTTAACATTCCTCGGTCCTGCTTTTTCTCCCAGCCTACACCTAAAGCTTTTAATCATTCTCTTCCAACATATAACAGTCTTTGAGGGTCTGGGATAAGAGTTGAGAGTGGGAAAGAGTAACAGCTCTTCTTTGGAGCCCTTACAGCACACTGCCAATTATTTCTCTTTTCTGTCTGCTCCACTGAATTAAGTCACATTAGTAGGTGTTCCTCTACCTTGTCTTGGATCTATGAGAAGCCCCAGGAAAGATAATGCATTAGGTTTAAAAGTTTGGAAGGCACACAATCTCATTGATATTGGGTTTAAAATCTTTGGGGGGAAAAAAGTGATCAACTGTGCACTATATCATTTTTATCAAACAAAGAAGTTGTAGGTAATAAAGAATTGGGTTGGCTTCTGTCCCTGCTTCCAGGAAGGTAACTTCTTGTGATCAATTTTATGTGTTAACTTGGCTGGGCAAAGTTGCCTAGATATTTGGCCAAACAATATTCTGGGTGTTTCTGTGAAGGTGTTTTCTGGATGAGATTAAGATCTAATGTAGTGGACTTTGAGTAAAACAGATTACTTTTCATAATGTGGGTGAGTCTCATTCGGGGAGTTGAAGGATTTAATAGAAAAAGATGGATACCTCTGGAACAAAACAAAATTATGCTAGCAGACTGCCTTTGGACTCCAATTGCAGTTCTTTCCTGAGTCTCCAGCCTGCAGGTTTGCTCTATAGATTTCGGTCTAGCCAATCTCCCACAACTGTATGAGCCAATTCTTTAAAATTTAAAAATTTAAATATATATATATATATATGCACACACACTCTACAGATGTACAAGCACACTTAGTTGGAGACAGAGTGAGAAAGATATATTCTATTTGTTCTGTTTCTCTGGAGAAACCTAACCTCATACATCTAATCCTTTGGAATTTACTAATGATAAGAGTGCCTTTTTATTCTTGACAGGCGCCTCATTATGCTAATGAGGCAACTCAAGATGAAACCCTAAATAGTTTACACCAACAGGATAACCCAGGGTGATGCTGGCCATGCCAGAAAGACCAGCCATACTATTAGATAACTCACGCTTTGAGCCACATGACCTCCAGGTAGAGATGGAGTCACAGGGGCAATGGTTAATTCAATCATGCCTATATATTGAAACTCAATTAAAAACTCTTGACACAGAGCTCACTTGAGTTGCTCTGGTTGGCTCTGCTCTTTCAGTATTGTCAAACCTTTGTACCGAGAAGAAATGCATGCCTGAAGATAATGAAACGTAATGTCCAAAGTCCTTCCAAACTTTTCCTATGAGAATCTTTTTTTGGCTGGTTATCATTTGTATCTTCTTGCTATCATGCAGCACAAATTGTGAGTAAAGAACTTTCAGGGAGTGCTCTGTAACTTCCTAGAAAATTATGGGATCTGATGCTAATTGTGAGCAGCTCCAAATGCACAACCTATAAGTCTGTGGCGAGGGGGAGACTGGGGCCCCCTGAGGCTGTGTCTGAAGTAAGGGTGGTCTGGTGGATGACTATGTGATTAAACTGGATTTTGGCAAACTCATTGCAGGAAGAGATATGCTACATTAATTTCTAAGTAAAATATGTTCTTGTTAAATTTCCAAATTATAAAGATTACATTATATTTTAGGCTTCAGGGGACTTATGCCCAGAAATATGAGTTGAATAAGAATCATAAAATTCTGACTGGAGCATGTCTATAGAATGTTTTTTAAAAAATTATCACCTTCACTTCAAAAACCTGTCTCCTTCATAGTTCAGCTATCTGACCTTGCCTAAATCATTTAACTTATTTAATGCTCAAGTTTTTTATTCTCAAAATATGATGAATATATACTTCACTTAAGTTACATGAGGATTATATTAAATGATTCATGCAAAGTGATTTACAAATTATTTGGCCCATAATAAGCAGCTGATAAAGTAACAAACTCTAGACATTATCATATTAATGTTTAACCATAAATAAAGTTTTAACATGCAATTAAAAACTGAAATTATACTAACATAGTATTTACTTACAGGCAGATCTACATAAGAGGTAAACAACAGTATTGTATGATGTTGGTTAAGGGAAATGGAGTTAAATAATTTGAATTTTAAAGGCATGAAATTATGATTGACTTCTCACTTCTACAAAATATTACTCAAGCACCATAAGCATTTGTTTTATCATTTGTAAAAGTGGTGCAATAATCGTATATTCATAATAGATAACCTTGAAAGAAGAAACCTTAACATAATATGAAAGCCCAAAATATATGTAATAGACCATTATAAGAAGGGCTCCACCTAATCCAAGATAGAGCAATCAGATTCTTTTTCTAGAAATTTGGACTTAATATTCACTACATTTGTATCAATTAGATAATGAACACACTTGCAATGAAAATCACTGATTTAGGACTGTTACTGTTACCAGGGCAAAACAAAGTTCTCCATAGAAGCCATTATTAAAGGGAGGAAGTCTATCCCAAAGGAAACATGAGAAAGTAAAATTCTTACAGACAAGCAGAGGAAAAAAAACAAACAACACCTTTTCAACTCATAAAAGAAGGAAAAATTAGTTCAATTTTTAAATTTCGCAGTTAACTTGTGGTCCAAAATGTATCTTTTTTTTTAATTTCAGTTTTTCCTTATTTAATATTCCTCATATTTCTACTAAACTGTCTTTCTAATTAAGTTTATTTGGTGATCAAATGGAAATTAAGAACATTCATTACAACAAATATATGAAATATATAAAATTAAATTGTATGTTAATCTAAATGTAATTTTACCCCACTTCAGTTGATACCATATGTAAACTTCTTGTATGTTTTGTTTATCTAAGGGATGACAAAATTCCACCCAGACCCTGCTCTTGCACAGTTTCACCCAAAGGTGGCTTCCATCATAGAAACAAATAACCCAATTTAAAAATGGACAGAAGACCTGAATAGACATTACTCCAAAGAGGAAATAAGATGGCAAACAGACACATGAAAAGATGCTCAATGTCACCAATCATCAGGAAACGCAAGTAAAACCCACAATGAGATGCCACCTCACACCTGTCAAAATGACTACTTAAACTAAGTGAAATTTAAACAGTGAACAAACTAAACAAAATAGTCTCATAGTCTCAACCGGGGGTTGGACAATGGAGGGATGGGCAAAAAGGTGAAGGGGATTATAACTGGCAGAAAGTTATTTTATAAATAAGTCACAGGGATGTAAAGTACAGCATAGGGAATACAGTCAATAATGTCACAATAACTTTGTATGTTGACAGATGATTACTAGAATTCTCATGATGATCACTTTGTAAGGTATATAAATGTCACATCACTATGTCAGGCACCCAAAACTAATATAATATTGTATGTCAACTACACTTTAATTAAAGAGAGCTTTATATTGCAGAATGAAAAGAATAAACTTTTACTTGGAGAGCTAACGGCTATAAGACACTCTATTTGAGATTGTGGTGATAATCTTTATGGTTCATGTTTTTTTTATGTGTTAAATTTATTTTTATTAAATTATTTATTCATTTTTTACATGTATATAAAATTCTTATATCAGTGTTTAAAAAATATGGCTTCCCATACATAATATAAATTTTGTCATAGAACAGAAAAAATTATATAAAAAGATAGATAGACACAGATATACCTGACATCATGATTAATCTTCATATGGAAATTAAAACAGATATATAATATTGAGCATTTTCATAAATGATATTAATCAGATTACTTATCAGAGTAGCCAGTATACATGAGTGATTCAAAGTAAAAATTCGAGTTCGTACATTAAAAACATGTCTAAAATTATACTGAATCTGCCAGTTTATTAAGATTTTCTTTGATACCATTAAATAAAGGAGTGTCACTCTTCTATTTTATTATGCTAATATGCATATGAGGAGGGACAAAAAACTGGAATTTATTTATAAAAAGTTGCATATTTATTCTAACATGTTTAAACTTCAGTCACCCTCAAAGTACTCTCCATTTGATGCAATATACTTATTGAGGCTGTTTTTCCATTGCTCAAAAGAGTTTTTGAACTCCTCAATTTTGATACCTTTAGTGCTTCTGCCATTTTTTGTTTCACCTATTCCACATCAGCAAAATGTTTCATTTTGAGGACTTTTTTTATCCAGGGAAACAAAAACAAGTCTCTTGGAGTGAGATCAGGTGAATAGGGAGGCTGGGGCGTGGGGATCATGTTATATTTGGTCAAAAACTGCTGAACATTCAGTGCATGGTGGGTAAGTGCACTCATAAATCACCCATCATGAAATGGGCAACAGCATTGAAAGGGTCTTCAAAAAAATTCACTGGGGTAGAACACAGCCTCTCACAATAATGCCAGCTGGTACACTGATACAGATGGGGTCCTAGAACACTTGGTGGGAGAAACCTGTACAACAAGGTGCTCATTGTCCAGCTATAAGTCCAGCTTTATTTTGATCCCCCTCATATTCATTTTCTTATGTAAGTGTTAAAAGTCAATAAAATAGTCTGAATATATATTAAGGAATGAGGATGCATGGATAAAATAATTTATCACCAATATATCAGAAAATCATTAAGCAAGATTTTTTCTAAGAAATATTAAGAAAAACTGATTACATTGAATCACCACTATGTAGTAATATTGAAAACTTAGATCATGTCTATTTCAACATTTTATGGCAATCTAATCCACTTAATATTGTTCGAGAATATAACTTTAGATACAACCAGAAAGAAAAGATACATTTTTTTACTAGTAAAGATAATACGATTCACTACAAGTGGCTGCCGTTTAAAATCCAGATTTATGACTTAATTTATTTAACTAAAATATTAATTTACTTTAAAGTCATTGTTGTTCTCTCTATCAGTTTCTTAAATCAATTCATTATTGATTAATTATTATACTTTACAATTCACAGTAACATCAATTCATAAAAATCTACAAGCTGTTTCATAAAACAGAATAATAAATATTTTAAGGTCAATACTATTATTTTTCAATAATTCTGAAATGTCAAACTATACCTAGCCATTAGTTTACCAAATTTAGTATAATATTAATACAATAATAGTAGCAGATAAATAACAAGAAAACATAGATATAGTTTAAATTTTGGAAACATTCTTGCCTACATTGCCTATGTAATAACTGCCTAGTATTGCCTACATTGGTAATGTTAAAATATTGAGATAGGCACATTAAACAAAAGCAAAAAACCCGCTCTGTGTATTTTCAAAGAAAACCGTTAAAATTCAGCACCAGAGATTTAAAAAAAAATCTTGTTAGGTAAGTAGACCTTAAATGCTGCATTGCCTAAACATAAAAAATGTTAACTTAATGTGATTTTTGTTTAACATTTTTCTTTAAAAAGATAATTTATAAATTATGAAATATTTATAGGCAATGACTAACCAAAACCAAGTAATCCACAGACATAACATAATACTGACATCCAGTGGCCATCTGGGCTAATTGCAGAGAGTCATTCTCAATATTCAAAGCAGAGTGTTAGTAAAAAAAGGTTTGTTGTGATTATTTAACTTTATGTTACTCTTGTGAGAAGCAGTTATCTTATTGATCACAACATGAGTAACAAATATAAGATTACAGACTGCTTTCTATTAGTACTATCTTTTTCTCTAATAATTCCCATAATTATTAACAGACTCCTAGTGTATTCAACAAAAAAGAGTAGAAAATAGTTAAATCTTCTCATTAACTAAATGAAATAATAAAGTATTAATATAGAATTGACAACATTTAATTTTTGATAAATAATCCCATAAATATTTTCAATTTATTTAAAAAAATGTTTTTCACATGCTCCTTTTCCATTTGTAGCAGAGGCATGACATGTTTCAGCCAGAACGGGTTGAGTTACAGTTTTCAATATCAACGCCCAATTTACTTCTTATTCAAATTACTGGTGAGCAGAGAAATGGTGCTTATTTGAATTACTAATGAGTCCAGAGAGTTAGAGCAGCTACCATCATGAAGTTGCTATTTTTTTTTGTAGAGAAAGAGAGAGGGAGAGGACCTTGAATGACTTCCTCTGTTAGTGAAATAGTGTAGCTCACGAATGGCCGCCAGACTGCGTTGGTGGAACCAGTCACTCAGTGCCAGTCTACAGCAGGACCCCGCAGTGATTTCTGCAGGAGCCCAGATAAGCATGAAACATGGGCATCGGTCCCCGTGGAATAACACCCTTCTGCCTTCCTGGGTCAGTCCTACCCCAACACTCTTCTAAACATTCAAGTCCTAAGGTTTTTACCCCAATTTTAAATAACTCTTATGCTGACGATTTAAAATTTATATTTTTAGCCTATAAATTTCTTCAGCATTCCAAATCCATTTAGCCAACATTTTACTCACTGCGTATATCTATTTGATAATATCAAACACCTCAACTGCAAGTTATAATAGAAATTATGTTAACACTCCTAGGCATTTTTCTCTTTTGAAGTTTACATATTTTTAAGATATCATTTATTCCATTAAACTAGCCAAGAATCTAGCAATCATTCTTGACAATCTTGGAATATCATTGCCTTAGAAGGTACTATGTTTTCCCCTTCTAATGACCTTCTTTTGTCCACAGTAAGAATCAAGGCTAGGTTCACATAACAAGCTAAGAAAGCTAAACAATTCAGACCCCACACACTCTGCTAAAAAAGTCAGCAGCAAAAAACTCCGTTTAGATTTGTACCCAGGATACTGAAAACAGCATCTATGATCATTAAGCCTCTTCACCTTTCTGAAAATACACTGAGATAAAGAAAGTTAAGTCAATATACACGGTGAATCCAGACCGTCCTGTACTTTTTTCAATACTTAATGCAAATCTGCTTGAATCTAACTGTAGTCCCCATTTTTCATTTATGAGTCAATACATTTATTTATTTTATTGAAGGAAAATCAGTTATTTATACCCAAATTCTAAATGAAATATTTTATTCTCACGTACACACAGACATACATACAACAGTATTATAATGTTTAAGTAATTTATATAACGCATTGTTATATACTACATCAATACAGTATTATAATATATATATGATTAAATTGAAGTATTTATGAAAATTTTATATGGTATTTATATACCCATATGTATAGGGATATAATGTACTCATGTATGTATGTGTGTATATATTATATATATATATACTTTTTATAATAGATGGGATATTTCATGTCAATACAGAAATAAATGTTCCTTAAATATCCACAGGATTTGTAATCTAAATCACATATATTTAGGAGGTCCTTTAACTATAACTGAGTCTGTGGGTCTCTGGCTTCCATTTTAGGAATCAGATTTATGGAATTACTAGCCTTCAAAGAGACCTCTACCTATGTGTTTCTTCACACATAAAATGATTTCATAATTACTCATACATGATGTGTATGGTAGTTTCCATTTATCTGAGCATGTGACGTGAGAGACAGAAGCCCACCTTCATGCTGCCTGTTAGATGTCCACTCTTACATCACTTGGGTGAGGCAATACTTAAAAGAGAGCAGTGGTCAGGTATCTGAATGAAGGTCAAGCTATTTCTATATGTGTAACCCCATTTAAGATTTTTTCTTTGCAAGAGCATGGATGGGCATGGACAGCATTAAAACAAGTGAAATAAGCTAGTCAGCGAAAGGCAAGTACCATATGATTGCACTCATACACAAACTCTAACAAACAAAATGAACTAAGAAGCAAAATAGAGACCAACTTATAGGTAGAGAGCAGGCTGACATCTGTGCAGGATGGAGGATTGAGCGAAAAAGGAAAAATATCTCATGGACACAGACAACAGTGTGGTGATTGCCGGAGGGGGTGGGGAAGAGAGAGAAGGTGGAATACACAGTGAGGATAAAATGTGATGGGAATGTTACCCAGACCAGCACAGTCCATTCTGATAAAGACCTCAAAACTTTTCCAGGGATGATTTGGTGTGTCATCCTGTTTTGTTTTGTTTTGTTTGCCATCCTGGTTTTCTGTGGTCCCGGCTTTACAGTTGAAGGTCAGCAAATCTTCCAGAGCTGGGATGATGAAGGTCAGAGCCTGTATCTTCTGAAGTTAGTTCCTAGGATTCTTCTACAAACATGCTGTTTATCTACGAGCTACATATTAGAGTCAGCACTTACAGAAACAATGTTGAAAGAATGGTGGGGTGGATTATAATTTCCACTATTGCAGAAGAACTCTTGACTTTAGGCTCTGAACCCACAATACAGTGTACAGATGATGTGCTGTGGGTTCGTGCATCTCAAACCTGCATAATTTTGTAAACCAATGTCATTCCAATAAATTTTAAAAATATTTTTTCTTTCCTAATCTCAGTCATTTTATATTGCAATGTGACTTGTGAAAAAGTGCTAAACTAGGGAGAATATTTTAAAGTGATACTTCAGGAAGGACTTAATAACAATATGTATCTTTTAATTTAAAACATTCTTTTGACAGACCCAAGTAGTTACTTCACCTCTCACTGATGTGATGATTCGGCATCTTAAGAAAATTAAAACCTACAGCTAGCACAAGTCAAATCAATTTTGTCTGTTTAGTTTTTTAAGTTATGTAGAGGTCACATATTCCTGGTGCCTGAAAAGATACCTTTCTTATTTTCAAAGTCAGTGTTTCTAAAATTATACTCTCTGGGCCCTAGGTCTCTAAATCAGATGTTTTGAGTGAAGTTTAAAAATTTGCATTTTAATCAATGTATCTGCTTGCTGTGTGCCCCTATATTTAAAGTTTAATGCTCCAGCCCAGAAGCTTAAAAACTGTTAAAGAAAAAACAAACCTTGTTTATCTCATTACATTTAATGCTAAAACATATTATTGGTTAAAATCTTGGAATGCTAGAAATCTATTGTTTCTGTGTCTTTCTCTATTATTATTAATTCATGCATACCACAGGTGAAATTTCTATAAATTATAGTTGGCACTGATGGCATGAAAGAAATTGTAAAATAGGTAGACCCACTTGGGTAGGATCTGCTACCTTACATTCACAGGAAAGTAGACAAGAGAAGGGATGGGTAGGACTTAAAAGGTAGAACATAACTGAGAATATTGGAAGAGTTTACTACTAAATTAAGAACTGCAAGAGAAATTTTACCTACCAAATTTCCTAGCTCTGCTTTCCTGAGCTGTTTAGTAAAAAAAAAAAAAAAAAAAATTGTCTAATTAGCCTGTACACATGAACTAGTGAGCTAACGTGATCTAACCACTTGTTCACAACTCCTATTGTAAAATTGATTACCTCTAGGAATTAAGCTACAGGCTTTGTATCAATTAGTAATTGTAATTGAAGCTGAATGTAATTAATTATATAATTTGAGGATGTTAATGCTAAATCCCATTCTAATTATATAATGAAACTGAATCATTATGAAGAATTTACTTACGTATGTATAAAACCTCTGTAAGGGATTTGTTGGACATTTTTATTAAGAACAACAATAAAATTACTTTCATCTGTAGGATACGTGTTAGACTGCAGCCAGTTATTAATTATAATGAATAAAATAGTTCTCTCTCTCTTTAAATGATTACTCTTCTCTACTCCCTAACTGTATTTAAATATAATTATCTGGTTGACTAAAACCAATTTCTTCCATTTCTACACTTTCCTATGGTTCACCTCTAATAATTTTGAAATTTTAATTCATGTAGACATTTTGTAAATAACTGCATATAGTAAATAGATTAGGTTCAACAAATCTAATATAAACAACTCTATACACACTCACCTATTCTTTACACATGGTTAATATTACAGGTTTAAAAAAGAAGCTTTTCAACAGTGTGTGGAATGTAATTTTTTTTTCCACAGAGGGCTTTAAAAACCCATTAACAATAGATCAAGGTAAGCAATTAAAATGAAAATTATTTGCCAACTCATCATTAGCTTATTAGTTACTCATATAAAAGAAGAATTTCCCATTGTCTTGTATATTCTTGATGCCTGGCCTCTTTGGCCCCATATTAATTATGCAGAAAGATATTAGGGGACCCACTTCCATGTCACCCATCTTCTCCATATTCATGCCAGGACTGACAGTCACAGGAGAGAAGAAACTCTTGAGTGAGCCCGGTAACTTCAAATACAGGTTGAACTCAGCTATCTCCTTCTGTCTCTTCATCGACCTCTGTAACCATTGCTCTTGGTTTATACATCTCACTATCCCATTGATATTACTGGATCTTTGGGTAAAAATATGCACTTTATCTAAAACAATGGTAGCTATGTAAATTTTTATTCTTGCTTGGAGTTTTTGCTTTTGTTTGTATTTCAAAATAGAAAAAAAAAGGAGCTGAAATCCTCCAAATTATGGATTGATACTGTATGCAACTTATTTTCATATTTAAAACTGCTTTGAGAAAAAGCAAAAATAAACATGACAGGTGACAGTTTTAATCTTGTTACTGGATAAAGATTGCTTTAAGTATGAGATTCTATGTAGTATTTACCAGAGTATATTTTAAAGTGCATTATAGTATAGGTTTTATGACATTTTCTTATAAACTAACTATTTTAGTATAAATATCTACTGTGTTTTGTGCTCTGAGAGTGGGTTTCCACTGCCAGAGTAATGTTGATAAGGTCACAGGAGAGTCTATGTCACGGTGATGTGATGTGAGAAATACAAGACCAACAGTTGCTTTCTTTAAAGATGAAACAGCTGATCAACGGGAGTAGCCTTCAGAAGTGAAATAGGCAAGAAATCAGAGCATCCTGTACACCCTCCAAAAGGAACACAAATACTTGATTTTATCCAAATGAGACTCATTTTGGACTCCTGACTCCCAGAACTGTAAGACAATAAATTTGTGTTGTTTTCAGTTGCCAAATTTATGACAACTGTTACAGGAACAACAGGAAACAAATATAAGTACTTGACTGAATTAACAGATTGTCCTGTGCCAAAGTTTACAGCAATTAAATACAGGGAGCTGTAAATGACTTTTGAATAACACTTAATCTTTCCAAATAAGACTATGTATCCAACTTCTTAAAAAATGACAAAAAAAAAAAAAATCATTGGGATCTAGTGCTAGGCAAAAGGTCCTTGTTGGTCATAGCAAAAGCATTATCCACAAATGGAACTTGAAAATTGGGTCTTATCATATTTAAAATAACATTTCCTGTGTGAAATACTTTAATAACTGTGTAAAAAGACAGTGTAGAAACTGGGAGAAAATCTCGAGTTATCCAAAAAGCTTATTTGTTTGTTTGTTTTTCTGTAAGATGGCATGATGGCTCTAGTAGTGTTTGGTTGTCTTTAACTTCAAAACAATTTTGTTAGATTGTATTGTGGCAACTGTCATATCAGTGTGCATAAAAAAATATCAAAATTGGTGAACTTTTGTGTAACCATTTTAATAATGAAGATGAAAAGAAAATAAGCAACGTTTTTGGCATAGTATACTAGTTTATGTCAAGAACAGTAAAAATATAACAAAAAAAGATTTGTGCAGTGTATGGAGAAGGTGCTGTAACTGATCAAACCTGTCAAAAGCGGTTTGTGAAGTTTCGTGCTGGAGATTTCTCACCGGATGGTGCTCCACGGTCAGGTAGACCGATTGAAGTTGATGGCAATCAAATCGAGACATTAACTGAGAACAACCAACGTTATTCCATGTGGGAGATAGCCAACATGCTCAAAATATTCAAATCAATAAAGTTATTCATGTAAATGAAAAATGTGTCCTTTATTTTATGGAAAAAACTATATGGACTCCTTGGCCAATCTAGTATTTGCAAACCATGTATCTAGCAAGGGTCTAGTATTTAGAATCCATAAAGAGCTCTCGATCCTCAATATTTAAAAAAAATTCCAATTGAAAAATGAGCATATGCTGTTGTTAAATGATACATTGTATCATTTAATCACAATAAAATTAATAACTATTATTTCATTATCACAGTGAGAACCTGTGGGTGTATATTGATTCAAAATTATTGTTTTATCATATATTCACTGTCAAAACCTACAATAGCTATTGAGACATTGTTTTCTTTTAACACACACACTTTTATGGACATGATTTTGTGGGCCTGCCATCAAGGTTTCTTTCAAATCTGGCTTCATATAAAAAAAATTCTGTATTCCTTAAGAGGTGAATTAGTATTTAGTCATTATCCTGACAGTAACTAAGTTTCTCTCTTCTTTCTATATCCCTTCCTTACCAGACAATAAAAACTACAGCCTTTTGTTTCTCTCAGGTTTCATTGTTCTTCCAAATCCCCACCCTCTTTCATACATTCCATTTAAACAATATATTGAAAACAAAGCTCTGGTTTTAAATGGGCTAAGTCAATGAAAAAGGAACTGTAGAAGGTTGAAAATGGACCTTCAAAGATATCCATATACAAATCCCTAGAATCTATGGATATGTTAGCTTACATGGCAAAAAGGATTAAACAGATGTAATTAAGTTAAGAATCCTGAATAACAGATTATCCTGGCTTATAGGTAGGTCCAATGTAATCACAAGCATTCTTATAAGAGGGAGGCAAAGGGTGATTTGTTTATAAAAGGGGGTAGCATGAAAAAAGACTCAGCCTGCCACTGCTGGCTTTAAAGGTGGAGAGTGTGGCCATGAGCCCAGGGATGCAGGTGACCTCTAAAAGCTGGAAAAGGTAAGAAAACAGGATGTTCCCTCTGTGATTCAGAGGGAACCATCTCAGCCTCAACTTTAGCCAAAGATAATTTTTTTTAAAGTTTTTAACTAGCAATTTTCCATATTATACACTTCTGAAGGTATTATTTTCACTTTTTATTGAGTTGTCAGACAACACACATAATTCAAGAAAAAATTTAAAAAACTGTTTGTTTTAATGTAGATAAAATAATATCAGCATTTTTGGATTGAGGCTGTTCGTTCAATTTTGTTTTTAATATTCATTTTTAAATATAAAGATAATTATGTTTTGATCATTTTGCTACTCAAGCTGGGATGAAATTCATGAAATTAATTTTTGTTTATTATTACACTTCCATAACTGACATAATTACATTTTAATAGTGCGGTACTAAAGCACAAAGCTAACATAAATTCCAACATTAATAGTTTTATATATCTTTAGAGATACTATTTGAATTACATTTCAGTTAAGACACTGAATCACTTACTTACTACCACCATAAACAGAATATCTGAAAAACCCACTTTTAATAACTGTTTAGCACATACTTGATTGCATATAAAAATATTGTTTTATTTGTATGAGTATGATAAAACTTTTTGAATGTTATTTTATAATATTTCTAGTGGTTGAACTATAATTTAAATATAATCAGTTTAATTTCCTCAAAGTTTATTGCAAAATTATATATTTTATGAATAAAAGATTACAAAAACATTTTTAACTTTTAAAACTGAAACATAATAAATATTTTGTAAACAGCATGCCTCATAAGCACATGGTAAAGAGGTGTTTACAATATGAACATATCCATAAAATCTCTAAATATCAGAATAGAAAACATTATCTGAATCCCAAGAGCTTCATTTGTGTTTCCTCCCAGTCAGCAATCCCAACAAAGATAAATATTCTGACTTCTAACATAATTTATTTTTGCTCTCTTAAAAAGTTGCATGTGAAAGGAATTAATACAGCATATACTATGTTGTGCCTGATTTACTTCTGCAACATTATGTTTGTTAATTCATCTGCATCATTGCCTATAGCAGTAATTTATTTTTAATCCTTTTATTGATTAAATTATATGACTATGTCAATTCTTCATGAGATAGTTATTAAATCTCCCCTAGATTGATAGGTGCTTTTCTTCTTCCATTTAGAGCTATCTAACATAATGCTATGCTAAGTACGCTTATGTACCTCCTTTGAAATAAGCTGGCTCATCTGTGGGCTAAATTATTATTACGGAGTGGAAATGGCCTGTCGTGTAGTACAGCATGTTTATGACCAGTTTTGGTGGAAAATAATAGTTTTCTAAAGTGGTGATACTGATTGATGTACTTACCCACTTTACATGACATTTCTAGGTTTTTTTATGTTATTACGAAACTTGATTTTCTTCAAAATTAACTATTCTATTTTATTTGCTTTCCCATTTTTATATCTTTTCCTTTATAAAATGGGCTAAAACTTGCAGAATTCAGTTAGGTAGATACAGAGGTGGCAGGCATCTTTATCTTCCCTTTGAAATCAAAGCAAATTACAATATAAATTTTCTCTAAGATTTATATAGGTATGTTATATAGTGTAAGTATAAATAGCATTTATGATCTAAATGTTTTAGAAGTTATCAAGTGTATTTTCTGAATTATATAAGGTAAATAAGTTTATTTTCCTACTTAATTTGATATATTCATTAGATTTAAAAGTAAAAACAAATTTTGAAGTCATAATGATATTAAAACTTTTAAAAACTTGTAGTAATATAGAGGTGACTTAAATTAGCTAACATTTTGCATTTATGATCATGAAAGTGATTGGCTTCTTATTTTCTTGCCCTGTGATATTCTGGTCTGATTTTACTGATTCAAAAATTTTGCTATTGAAGTCGCTTGTACCTAGATATAACTTTGTGGTAAGGTTTTCATATTTTATGATTAATCCATTTAAAAGATATAGGCATTTCCTGATATCTATTTTATTCTCTAGTCAGTTTTCTTAAGTTGTATTTTTTTTAGGATTTTATACAGTTCATTTAAATTTTAAATATTGGCAAACTTTCTTCAAAATATACTGTTTTATCTTTATATCATTTTTAAGCTCTGTAATGATAATTTTATTTTTAATGATTTCTTCTTGGTTGTTTATATTGCAATACATATGTCTTGAAGCATTTAATAGTGTAATTTATAGGTTTAAATATACTTGATTAAACATCATGCCATGACATACCACATTGCCTAAGATGATGAAACTTATTTAAACTGTAAGAAATGCAGTAAAGCTTTCCTGCCATGGAATTGTTCAAGTATTCCTTCTATCAGAATCACATGGCTAAGCAAAAGAGTGAAATGGTGCAGTTTCCCAAACAGTGAGAAGCCACAGATCTGAGAAATGGATGGAGTTCCAGTGGCCTCTTTAATTATTCTCCAAATGAAATTTTTGCTTCACATCTCAATGGCCTTGGGCTCTCAATAAGTTTTGAGGCACCTGTAACTACAGAGTACTTTTATCAGGTGACACATCAACTGAATTAAACACTGAGTCTACCATATGGCTATTTTGGCCTCTAATGGCTCTAGTAGACAGAATTATTTGATCATCTTGGAAAATGGGTAACTGTTATATAATAGGGACAAGGAAGTTCTATTATTATGCTCCATTACTAATACTATTGGGCTTTGTGGAAATACTTAAAACCACTGAGTTAAATTATCGGAGTATTAAATTTAGGGTCACAGTGCTTGCTAAACATCTCTGACATGCCATGCTCTTAGCAGAAGGTACAGAAACAGGAAATGGGTAGTCAAGTTAGGAAATTGTGATTATCAACATAACTTCCTGTGACCAACTAACAGAAGATATGACTAAAGTAGCTATGCTTTAAGTTGCTTCATTTTTTTCTCCTCTTAAATTCTCACAGTTCTCCTTGCTTGTATTGAAGGCACTGTTGGTTGCTAACAATTGAAGCTTTACATGGGAATTATATTAGTTTCTGAGAGCTACCGTAACAAGGTACCACAAACCAGAGGGCTGAAAACAACCAAAATTGATTTTCTCAAAGCTCTGGAGGCTACAATTCTCAACTCAATATGTTGGCAGGGCCATGCTCCCTTCACAATCTCTAAGGGACTTTCCTTCCTTGCCTCTTCCAGTTCCTGGTCTCTGAAGGCCAAATGGCATGCAGCCCTACAACTCCAGTCTGCCTCTGTCTCATATGGACAAATAAAAATTTAAAGAGACAGAGCTCCCTGTTGAAAATAAGGGAAGAGATTACTCTCCCCTTCTTTTTCCTAGAGCATGTACTTTAGAAAACTTAAATTTTTAATTGCATTTTCCTCTTTGAAATTTAACAGATCCCTTAGAAAACTAGACAGGTCTTTTGTCAGCTATATGATGAAGGAGTGTCTTTCTCAAAGAAATGGAGGCCATCTCTGAAATGTAACCATCAAAAGATATAGTTTTTTCTTTCTCTGGATAAAGCCAATTAGTTGACAGAAGATCATCTCAATTATCACATAAAGTTAATATGAACTATGTGTGATAAATGGTACTGTCAAGTCCTCTTACTTGAGGACTAGTTATAGTTTACCTTGAAAAAAATGTATGTAATGAGTTGTATATGCCTTACTAAATAAGAGTGAGATTTCCTTCTGTCTTTGCAATCTCTTAGCAGATTATTTGTTCACTCATCACATTCCATGTAATGCTCGTTTAAGAATAAAAGTGTTAAACAATTTCTCTACTACCTTTGTGAAGAGAATTTCTGGGTTGGTAGGAGATTTTGTTTTTAATTGTATTTCCGCAGCAGTGTTTGTATGACTCTTTCTCTGGGTCTGGGTCTTACATAGCATTCTCTGTTTGTGTCTGTGTCCACGTTTCCTGCTTCTTATAATAATGAGTCATTTTGGATTAGGAATCTGATGGCCTCATTTTAACCCGATTATATCTTTAAATACCCTATTTCTAAATGAAGTCACATCTGCAGGTACCAGGTGCTCAGACCAATACATTTTGCGAAGAGAAGGGAACACAATTCAACCTCTAACAGGAGTATATTTGGGTTGACATCACTGCATAATGGTATAGTTGTTGATAAGACCCTGTGCCTCTGGGATTTAGAGAAAAAGTTTTTCTTCCAGATAAAGTTCAAGAGAGGGTGCTTTGAGACAAGTGGATAGACTTATCTGAGTATCCTTTTGTTTCTTCACTCTGCTCTGCTCTGTCTTTGATATTTGATTTTTATATATGGTATTACCTGGAAATCACCTGTTCTCTGCATTGTAGTTATAGTCAAACAAAAGAAAAAGGTGGCAGGAGTGACAAGAATGAGATGAGAAGTTGGGTTACTTATTACCATTCTTCCTACATGCTAGTGCCTCAAGTATTTTTTTTTTCCCACCAAAGTTCACAAATACTCTCCAGTGGTCATCTTCTATAGGCACAGTACTTGCTTCATTCAAACCTCCCTGCATCCCCTCTGTATCACTCTTCAATGCCAAATGTGACAGGTTCCCATTACTGCTAGACCCAGAGTTCTTTATCTCCATTTATAGATTTCCCTTATCCTGTCCACATTTATAATCCTTTTACCCCCATTTCATATGACATTACTGCCGACCATGGCCCTGATGATTACATCTGCCTTATTTTAAATAATGCATCTGTAAACCTACTTCTACTTAAGCTTATGGGTAAATTATTTCCTCGTGGCCTGATATCAAAATAACATTTTGCCTCTTATTATAGAGAACCTAGGGGAAAAAATGTCTCACAGCATAGTTTCAAAATAGGAAATCCCAACTCTTATTTGGATGAGCTTGTCAATGCTGTCTGTAAATTCTTGATAGGAGGTTGTAACTCAGCACAGCGGGCTGCACTGTCCATGCGAAAGAAAAGACAGTGCAGGCCAAGTAAGCCATTGGCTTCTGATCTTTTCCCACTCATGTACACAATAATGCTTTGTAGGCATTAGAAAAACAGATGTTCTAGGCATGTTCTAAACCATGCATGACAGCCCAATTATAATTGTAAATCACACAATATTGGGTTTCTGTTTAAGTGAGATAATTTTCTTATTTGAGATCTTCATTGTTCATGGTTATAAAACCTGCTCTTGTTCTAGCAATTTCAATAGTTTATAAACAAATTCTTCCCCAGAGAACAAGCAATATCTCAATCTCTGCCCTCCACTCTAGGATAAAATGTTGCTAAGGTTCTTAGAAAAACTCATTCTTCTTTCTCTTTTTTTTCTTAATTTAAGATATAGTATAAAATTAAAATATTTTTATTATAAATACCTTATCTTTTGTAAGACTTTTTCATCTTGCCTTTCTCACATATCAAATATAAGATTAACTAATGAAAAACCAAACAAGCAAAAATAACTTTAAAATTTATTTGTTCTATTTTCTACAGTCGATTTACTTGATTTATCTTTTCTTCTTCTTCTTCCAGATAATATTAATGCCCCAAAAAGTATATGCATTTATAAAAGAGCCCAAACTCTCTCCATCCTTTGGAGCTCTCCGATTCCAATGCTTCACCCCATAGTAGACAGCATCAAGTAGACTTGCAAGTTCCCTCTCCAAACACCCTCCCTGTGGATGCTCCCTTGACTTTCCTATTTCCAGGCTGGGGCCCTGCACTACTGTATCTGGAAGGTAATTTGCTATAAATGAATCTCTCAGGCAACTCTGTCCAAGGAATCATCCAATAAATCTTACTGTGCAACACAGCCCTTCTCATGGTCATTTCTTTTTCTTGAACATCCCCCAAAATCCTCACTTATCACATCTGCTCTCAGCTTTCAGCCAGGCCTTCACTTGTGCATCGCGTAGAGGATCTCTTTATTCTTGTACTTTTCTAAGTAGTGCAATACTATTTATTTTTTCTTCATACCTGTTGGCTTGGTGAAGAGGGAAAGAATTTATTTTCAATCAAAACATCAAATAATACTTAGCTAAAATATTAAATAAGTAAATAATTATTAAATAATTATTAAATAATAGAATGCTTACAGGTGTACCACAAGCAATCAGAACAGTAGAGTAAGATTTATGTAAAATGTATTTTTTCAATGAAAAGCATTCATTTTCTTTAGTTTTATACATACACACACACACACACACACACACACATATTTTTTTATAAAATATATAGAAATGTCCCTAGAAATCTGTGCTCATCTGAATAGCCTCCTTTTCCTCCAACAGTCATTGATATTTAGCATTTTAAATAATGTCATTCTCAGTGGGCCCAAGGGCTGTCATATTCTTTTTTAAAACTACAAGGGTGTCAGAGTTTTGAGATAGCATTATTAAAATAAAACCTTAGACTCATATCAAGCATATCAGAAAATCACTGTTGTATAACAGTTTAAAAGCTCTGGGTTTTGTTAAGAGCATAGCATCACAGCTTGTCAGAATCATCAACCACCAACTGGGACTGTGATATAAGAGTTTAAAGAAGCACTGTTCGCTTTCCCAGTGGAAGGAATCAATATTTGAATTATTAGTTTTCACCCTCTTTTATACTTTTCTGAATCAAATTAGTTAATTGTTTTACTCTAGGCAAAACCACACATAAGCTTATTCTGAGTATAATCACCGTATTCTTTGCCCAACTGCTAACCTTTATAAAATAATTTTCACTTAAATATTTCCTCAGTCTAAGTGTTTGTGAATAAAGAACAAGTGAAATCATTTTAACTAAAAGTTTAAAAAATAAATTTAAATGGTAACGAAAGGAGTTTCCTACCTCTTCCAGTTTAGTTATCTGTGGTCTCAACATCAGGTAGTAGTATTAGGCAAAATGACAAAACTTATTTAATAAATTGTACATGTCACCCCATAACTAAATTAAAAGTGAATGGCACATTATTGCTCAGTTTATATGCGAAACCATCATTTTTATTCTGTAATCTGTTCTGTCCAGACATTCAATTGAGGGAAACCATTTAAATATGACACTTTTCATATTTGTTTTAACACCATTATTATTTAAGTATTGTTCAAATGAGATAACTTGTTGGATAAAAACTGTAACATTTACCTTCTTAAGTAGAAATGTGTACTTTAACCTATGGTGTATACTAGTCAGTTTTGAACTTGTATTTTTGCGTTGACTTGGGTGATGCTGTATATGCTTCACCTATAGTCTTTAGGCCTTAACAACTCTGGTGTCCTGGGCACTTTCCAGCTGCCACTATTTCTGTCTGCCTGGGGAATTTCTCAGGCATGGTTACCGGATCTCATCAGAGCTTGGACTCCATAACTGGGAGTATAACTCTCAGATAAGTATACACCAACTTCTTGACACTCAATGAATTAACGAATATGTGTTCTAAACTATTTCTCATCAAAGCAAACCTGGTAAAACAGCTTTATTGACTTATTCCTGTTTCGATTTCAATTTCTCAGTGTCCTCCTACTGTTTCAGTACCTCCAAAACAAAGTGCTTATATGAAGTCTGTTTAAAACATTCATCAGTTTGCCTTTAGGTAGTGTTCTCTCCCTTGCATCAACAAATTTTAAATTTTCATTTGTTTATCCTCAAGATAAATGAATTCTTCTATTTTCATAGTAATAAACCAGAATAGTTCCCCTACCCACTTCTTCTTAAACATCACATTTCCCTCCAGATTTTCTGATTTCCCTGCTCACCTTCAATAATTCCCATGGCATTTCTAACAGAGGACCACCTCCTCACATCTTATTTATTCTTCAACCCACTCAATAGAGCATAAGGCTCTAATCCCTCTGGATTATCAAATGTGCTCTTTACAAATTAACTTCATTTAACATTTAGTGAATATTTTTTCCATCTGCATCAGTTTCAGCAGAAGTTGGCGCCATCAGTCACACCCAACTTCTCGTAACCTTTGCCTTCACACTTGCAAGTCTCTGAGATGTTCAGCTCCACTGCTTCTCTTCTCCTTCGATGACCTGCCCTCATGTGCACATCGCAGAAGCCATGCATGTCTCCTTAAATGTTATTCTTTCTTATATGTGTAAATGAAGAAAACCATTTACCCAGAAGCTCAGTACAAAATACTCATGAGATCTCTATAACTACGTATCTTCAACAATTAATGTATTGAAGAAAACAACTCCTTGTATGTTTATAGCTAGCACTTCATTTCTTTACTTTCTCTAGCTTTTTAACATCATTTCAGTCTCATCCTGACATTCTGGACCTGGTCACCATCCTCTTAAACCTGAATAATAAAATGAATTCCCACCTGATTCTATCCTTGCTGCCTTTCCCTAATGTATTCTTCATATAATGTCAATTGTGTTGCTGCTGAGAAATTATTTTCTAGTAGAAAACATAATAAGATTTACAAAACAGCTAACAAAACTATTGAGTTTAGACAGATTTGCAAGATACAAAATCAATATACATACATCAATTATATTTATATATAAAAACAATGAACATCTGGAAATTTAAACTTTAAATTATCATATGCCAGAGTATCAAAAAATATGAAATACTTAAGGATGTATAATGGTTCAAGAACTTAGAAACCAGACAGTTTCTGACATTCTCTTCCTAGGTATTTATCCAAGAGAAATGATGGCATATGTTCCTACTAAAGCTTGTATTTCAATGTTTATAACGGTTTTGCTATAGTATCTAAAAACTGAAAGTTAACCAAGTGCCCATCAATTGGTAAATAAATTGTGGTAAACCTGTGCAATGGGATACTATTCAGCAGGATCATTTGTATGCACATCAAATTTGTGAATCTCAAAATACTATAATTATGCTGAGTGTAAGATGACAAATCATTGCCACCATCAGCCACGTAAAGGTGCATAATACATGACTCAAGTTATATAAAATCCTAGGAAACAAAACCTAATGTGTAGTGACAGTGGACCTGTGGTTTACAAGGGCAAGGATCATGAGGGGTGGATGGAAAAAATTACAAAAGGGCGTGTGAAAATGTGTTAGATTATGGATAGGTTCAATATTTTGAATGTGGTTTCACATTCAATCAATTTTTAAATGTTAAATATGTGAAGTCTATTGTATACAAATTATACTTCAGTAGAGTTGTTACAAATATAAATAAATGCATATTATACATCTTCAATTTATTATAATTTACCTTCAAATATTTTGTAACACTCTATTGTTTTAAGATCTAGAAGACAATAAATGTCCATTTCCTTTTTTCCTGCCTTTATCCTATCATTATTGTACATTTCACCTAACATTTGCAGTAAAACTCAAAATGTGTTGTTTATTTTTAATTAAAAAATTCAATTATGTATTTATGTTGAATTTAAATTGCCAGTTATCTTTTAATGTTATTGAAAAGAAAAATATTTTATATTTATGCACATATTTAAAATTTCTTATATATTTTCTTTTATTTTGAATATATAGATATCTGGTCATTTGATTTTCTAGAATTCATAACCATAAAACTCAATTTTCTTGTAAGTATAGGGTGCATAAGGTGAGGTCATTTTTTTTAGAGGATCAGAAAAATACAAGAGTGCAGGAAAGTGCAAAAGTTTTGAAATATTCACTTTAAGTCATAACAGGTAAATGGCTTAAATATGTTAATCTGCAGACTCTCAGCAAGAATGACATTTTTCACTGCAGGATATGCTTGAAAGCTTGTGTAAATGACATAATTTCTTCATTTTTAGTAGCCTGACCTCTTTAAAAGACATTTAAGACATATAAATATGCACCCAGCATTTCTATTGTGTTTTAAGTTAGCATATTATTCTAAGTTGCACTTAACTAATGTTTGGGGAAATTTTAACAGTTTGACTAATTTAATAATTAATGAAAATACTTTGATAAATCTTGAATATATTTTACAGTATACTTAAAATATTAACAATTTAGTATGCTAAACATTTCTAATAAGCAATATATAGTTTATAATATTATTGAATAAGTATGAAATAGCAAAAGATTACATTCCTATGCAAAAGAGGTTCTTAAATAGTTTGTTCATAATTAAATTCTCTACATTTGTGTTGGAGATATTAATTTCTGTAAATCAACAGCTATTTAGAAAGAATGAAAGCTATTTAATTCTTGATAGCTTTCATTTTTTCAGTAATAGATGGATATTTCTCAAACTGAGTGGCAAAAATGTTAACATTGTTAATAATTACTTGACTTAAGCAGTAAAGTAGTATTATTAACAATAGTATTTAAGTACTTACTATGCTGAATAATGTGCAAAGAATTTATAACACTTAAGTAATTTAATTTTACAACATACCTTTGAGGAAGACACCATTATCAACTTTAATATATGGATGAGGAAACTGAGTTGTGAAGAAGTAAATAGCATGTGATACTAACCTACAAAGCATGGAAGCCATGGTTTGAACATAGGCAAATGGAACACAAAGTCCTAGTTCTTTTTAAAATAATGTATTTATTTACTTATTTGATTTTAGAGAATTAAAGCAATGGGAGGAAGAAAGAGAAGGAGAGAAAAATTGATGTGAGAAACATCCATCGGTCGCCTTCCTTGCGCACCCTAACTGGGGACAGAACCTGCAACCCAGGCATGTGCCCTAATCAGGTCTTGAACCAGCTGGGGTCCATCTTCCTAATTATTATGCTTAATTGTACCTAGGAGACATGAGAACAGCAAATACAGTAAATTTACTTGTTTAAAGCCTAACCTTTGCTGGTCTGCTTTCATAGCATTGATATTTCAGTAAGCTTTTTAACCTGAACATAGTGTCAAGCTCCTGAATGGCAGTAGTGTGTGGCTCCAACTATCAGAGCGGTGCTTAGGCATTCCATCCCCACAGCGATTGTCACAATTTCATGAGACTATCTACCTTGGAAATGAAAAGAGCTGGAAAAAAATCCATCAAATGTCTGTTTTTCTAGGAGCTTAGGACCTTCTGATGGCAGTTATACATTTCAAGCCTATAGCTCAAAATCCCATGATACTGACTAAGACTCTCAAAATCGACATTATGCATTTTACCCTACAGCAGCATGCCTTTTATATACATGGTCTCAGCTATTTCAAAAAGTGCTCTAATTTAAATATCTTCCTCCAATGGCTTCATATTTAGCACTTTTTCTTAAATTAGGGACTAAAATGCAGTCCTTTGTGGTTTCTTTGGGGGGTGGTTTTGGAAAGTAGGGTAAAAGCAAAGTAAAATTTCCTTGACTTCCCTCTATCCCAATTATTAGAAACCCATCATCATAACAAATTTATATCATAGATAAAATACTCACTGTGAGAACTTTCATGAACTGGCATGGAAGATAGTTTTAACGAGTGGGAAAATTCTGTTACTTATAGGACAACAAATCAAAATATATTTTTACATATATGAGGTCTATACAGAAGGTACCCAGCCATGTAATATGACATTTATTGAAGAAGGTACATTTATTGAAGAAGATATAAGATACAAGAAACATTGCACATAGGACAATGATGCCTCAGCCCCCTTCGAAGTAGACACATTGGGGCCTCACACAGTTGGTTCTCCCAACAAGCATAAGCTGCCCTGTCATATTTTACTGAATTTCATCAATGGTCTGAAATCTCTTCCTCTTCAAAGGTAATTTTAGTTTCGAGAAAAACCAGAAGTTGTCGGGCACCAAATCTGGGCTCTACAGGGGGGTCGAGTCACACGGGTGATTTGATGTTTCACAAAAACTCTGCATGAAACTTGATCCATGACCAGGTGCATTGTTCTGATGAAGCTGCCAATCACCAGTTGCCATAGCTGCAGCCTTCTGAATCATCTGAATAGTTTCCATGGAGGAATGTTCAAGATTAATGCAAAATCTGATGCAGATTCATTACTCTACTCTCGACAACCACACGTTACACATGCTCACTCAATGGTGTCTACTGCCCCCACTGACTAGTACAGTGAAGTCATCAGTGTTCACACACGCGCATTCCAGTCCACTGTCCTTGGCTGTCAGGCTACATGGATGCCATGCCAACCATTCTTCTATTAACAATGGCTTGACTTTTTCTGGACAGGCCTTGTATACCCATGAAGACATCAGGAAATAAGGTAAAATACAACGGAAAACAGCTACAAAGTGAAATAAATGCTAATTTTTACAAGAAAAACGTACCATTTTCAAATACTTACAAAAGAGCCAAGAGATTAAAAAAAATGTGAAGTGAACCTTTGTAAAAGCATGTTATTTAGAAAAATAAAAAAATATACATTAATATAATTGTGCAAAAACATTGCATTGGATGTGCACTTATTTTTAAAGACTTTTTTAGAGCAGTGTATGTTTACAGCAAAACTAAGAAAAACAGAGTTACCACATACCTCCTGTCCCTACACACACATAGTGCCCCCACTGTCACCAACCCTCACCAGAATTGCACACTTATTATAATCCATGAACTTACATTGACATACGTTTACATTAGGTCTCACTCTTATTATTTATCTCCTATTAGAGTGTCATACAGAGAAGTTACACTCTTCTAAAAATCTGTTATGTTCTAAACATTCTTATTTATTTTTTGACTATTCATTTTTCCCATCCCACAATGTCTGACATCCAATGATATTTTTACTCTCCCTATAGTCTCTGTTCTCTAGAATGTCAAGTAGTTGGAATCATATAGTATTATAGCCTTTTCATTTTGGCTTCCCTCACTTAGAAATATGCACTTAAGGTTGCTACATGTATGTCTTTTCATGTTTTTTTTAGTGTGTAGTACTATTTCTTTGTGTGGATGTATCACAGTTTATCCGTCCACCTACTAAACAACCTCTTGGCTGCTTCTAAGTTTTGGCTATTATGAGTAAAGCTGCCTTCAATATCCATGTGCAGATTTTGTGTGGACATAAGTTTTTTACTCATTTTGGTAAATAAGAAAGAGCATAATCAATGAGTTGTATGGTAAGGGTATGTTTTATTTTGTAGAAGCTAACAACTTTTCTCCAAAGTAGCTGCATCATTTTGCATTTCCACCAGCAAAGAGAGTCCCTGTTGCTCTACATGCTTGCTAACAATTGGTATTGTTTGTATTTTGATTTTAACCATTCTAATAGGTATGTGGTGGTGTATTATTGTTGATTTAATTTGCCACTCCCTACTGACGTGATGAGGAATATCTTTTCATACATTTATGTGCTATCTGTGTATCTTAGTTAGTGAGATGTCTGTTCATCTCTTTGAATCTTTTTCCCCTGTTTTTCTGAGATTATAATTAACATAAGTTTTAGATGTGCAATGTGATTCTCTTTTGTAAGTACCATTTGCACTTCTTAATCCCTTCAATTTCTCACCCAGTCTCCCAAACCCCCTCTCCTCTGTCAACTACTAGTCTGTTCTCTGTGCCTGTGAGTCTTTTACTATTTCATTTGTTTCTTTAGTTTGTTCTTTAGATTCTACATATAAGTGAAATCATATGCAAATTAAAACCACAATGAGATACCACCTCAGACCTGTTAGAATGACTGTGAATAATAATTCAACAACCAACAAGTATTGAAGAGAATGTGGAGAAAAGGGAACCCCTGTTCATGTATGGTTGGTGGGAATACAAATTGGTCCAGCCACTATGTAAAACAGTATGGAAGTTCCTCAAAAAATTAAAAATTAAATTGCCTTATGACCCAGTGATTCCACTTCTGAAGAAATCTAAAACACTAATTCGAAAGAACATATGCCCCCCCCCATTTTTGTTGCAGCATTATTTAAAATAACCAGGATATGGAAGCAGCCCAAGTGCCCATCAACAGACAGGTGCATTAAAAAGTTGTAGTACATGTATACAAAGGAATATTACCTCGTCATAAAAAGAATGAAATTGTACCATTTGCAACATCATGGATGAAGCTAGAAGGTATTATGCTAAATAAAGTTAGTCAGACACAGAATTTGTTTATCTCATAACTGAAAATTTGTATTCTTTGACCAACCTCTCCCATTTTCCCCACCACTCAGCCCCTGGCAACTATTATTGCACTCTTTGTTTCTATAAGTTTGATACTTTCAGATGCCACATATGAGTTAGATTATGCAATATTTGTCTTTCTCTGATTTATTTCCCTTAGCGTAATGCCCTTAAAGTCTATCCATGTTGTTGCAAATGGTAGTATTCCTTTCCTTTTTTATGAATGACTAATATTCCACCATATATATCACATTTTCTTTATCCATTCATCTATTGGAGGATGCTTAGGTTGTTTTTGTGTCTTTGATATTGTGAATAATATTGCTGCAATAAATATGGGAGGTTAGATATCTTTTGAGGTAGTCTTTTTATCTCCTTTGGTTATATACCTAGAGATGGGATTGCTGGATCATATGGTAGTTTATTTTTTAATTTTTGAGGAACCTCTATATTGTTTTCCATAGTAGATGTACCAGTCTACATTCCTACCAACAATACACCAGGGTTCTTTTTCTCCACATCCTCACTAACATTTTTATCTCCTATATTTTTAACAATAGCCACTCTAACAGGTTTGGAATGATACTTCATTGATTTTGAGCACTTTTTTCTTGTACTTATTGGTCAATTGATTACCTTGTTTGAAAAAAAATAACAATTCAAACTCTTTATATTTTGGGTGTTAACTCTTGTCAGATATATGATTTGTAAATTTTTTTTTCCTATTCCATAGGTTACCTTTTCATTTAGTTGGTGGTTTCCATTGTTGTGCAGAAGCTTTTTCACATGATGCACTTCCATTTACTAATTTTTGCTTTTCTTAGTTTTTAATCAGGTTGTTTTAAATATTTTTGAAGGTCATATATGTCTAAATTTTATGTGTTTAGAACTTTATAACAGTATCATATTTAATAAGATATAACTTTATTAAAATATATTAAATCTCATGATTGGAAATATAAAAAATTGCATACTGCCTACATGAATTACTCGGGTAATTATAGTTGGAAAGATAGTTACAGAGGTAGATTCTACCAATCTTTCCAGTTAATTCCACTTTACTTCCACTAAGAAATCATGGTCCCATGTGTATATATCTTATGATTTTTAATATATAATTCCTAAGCTACTGCCTTGTTCTGGAGCTATGATCTTATTTAATCTCAAATTACTAACATCTATTGAAATGCAAATATAATTTACTTTTATTTTTAATATTAACTTTGTAATTTTTACTGAAATCAATTTGTAAATTAAAGTAATATTTTGTAGCATGTACATAAATTATTTAAAATTGAAAATGTGTTAACTAAGTAACTTTATTTCTAGAAATAAACTTTGGAAATGAGCTATATGATTAAGGATTTCTGTTCTTAGATGTTCATTATAATGTTATTTACATTGACAAACGATGGGGAATATCTATACAGCAAATATTAGGAGACTAAATAAATTATTCAAAAATCAGTATTATGCATCCTTTACCAGTTTCTACTAAATCACATGCCCATGAAAACATTTATGCTATACATTGTTAAATTAAAGCATAGGTTGGACTACATAAATTATGATGCCAAACTTGTTGAAAAGAGAGAAAGGAAAAAGGAATAGAGAGAAAGTTGTGAAGAGTTGAGAACACCTTTAAAATGCATCTTAAGAGTTTTAATCTATTTGTTATCTTTTGTTCCTTTTTTTGTTGTGTTACTGTACACTGAATTATTACCTTAACTTCAGTTTTGGATTCTTCATTATAGTATATTGAAACACAACTGTTTTTAAACAAGTTTCATCAACATCATGTTTAAAAAAAAAACATTTTCATCTTGATTAGAAGTACAAAATTTATATTTGTTTCAAACACCAGCTTAAGGACAACCTCCACTTTGATACACTCTCTGACAATTCATCCTTATGGATACATTCCTTCATTAAACCCTCAACGATATCAATTACTATCATTATGTAATGATTGACTCTATAATATCATCTATATTCTCTGTTTGGTTCACATGTACTTTGTAATCTTACTCAAACTGCCAACTCTTGGGGTTGAAAAACAGGACTAGGTTAATACTTCTATAATAAAGTAGTAGTGTCCTGATGAGTGAAGAAATGAGGTATTATTCCAGAGTGTTCTGATAGGTTACCTGTTTTCTTTCCTCTTTATTCTGGTTGACTAACCACTACAATCTTCTCTCATAATCATGTATTAATACCCTCTGTACATTTTTCCTTATCATTTTTCTTTATTCTTATATGCATCAACAAAAAGAAGAAAATCTTTGCCCGAAACCTGATTTAATGAAAATACTTTATTTACAAATAGAACAACAAGTAATCCCTAGAAACAGGGCAATGAGCTACAGCTTGATTTTTCATTTTTCTATTTTCTATGGTTTCTTAATTATATTACTGTTATTTACACTCTGTTATCACATTCACAAAACATCCTTAAATGTAAAGAGAGTAAAAAGGGGTGTTATGTTAGTTAGTTTATATTGCTATAAATGATTTGGTGGTTCAACATGAGGATTTCATATCTGTAAAAGAAAACATATTGCTTATATATGCATACATTTTCTCTTTGGTTATTTAAAAATAAGGAAGAGATTATAATGCCTTCAAATTTTAGTACTTAACTTTCTGATTTTAATTTGCTTATAATACATTTAATTTCAGTATTTTACTTCATATTAATGTACTTAGAATGGGGAGTTTCTTTTCAAAACTCAACATCAGTGTGAGACCAAATGTAAAATATATGGCAATGACTAGGTGGTTGTTTAATGGTTATTTTTAACATCCTTTTTGTTCTCATTCTCATTATACTTCCTCTGTGCATTCAAGAAAATATCCAAACTTATAAGAGCAATTTGGAAAAATGAGTTTATGCAACTTTGGCCTCTATTTTATAAATAAATATTTCTGTCATTGCAATAAAATTTCATTAGACACTGTAATACAAAAGTATGACAAACTTTAATAAATAGAGGGGAAAAACATTATCTTCTGCAAAGCCCTGGTAAGAATTTGTTTCTATAAGAGATTTTAGCCCTTGGTAATTTGAAAATTTTAATCTTTACATATTAAAGACCAAAGGTAATAATATATTAGTATCATTATATTTATTTAAAAAACTGAAAACTTTCACATTACTTACGTATATCATTGACTTTTACAAATACATTTGCCTTTGAACTATTGAAATTTAAATTATTTTTATTAGTGTATGTTATTTACTTTAGGGTTATCTACACAATGATACATGTTTTAAATATTATAATATATATGACCTGACATATAAATGCATATGGAACAATCATGTTTATTAATATTAATCATTAAATAAATGCAAATTAAACACCCTATGAAATATCATTGCATACCCACTAACCCAAGAGGAAAGTTGAAATTGGCTGTTTGTGATGAGTGTTGGCTAAACTGTGTAACAGTTGGAAATCCCAGACCAGAAGGGTAGAAATTCGAAATACAGGTACCACTTTAGAAAATTCTTTGATGATATCCTAAAGACTAGTATATTCACATGCCATGTGACTCAGCCATTTCCCTCTTAGATATATACCCAAGAGCAATGAAACTATATGTTCATGCAAAGACTTGTTCACAAATGTTCTTGTTAGTTTTTTTACTAAGGGGTCAAAGTAGAAGCAATTTACATGCCCATTAATAGGTAAATAGATGAACAAATTCCTATATATTCTAAAGTAGAATTTTGGTCAATATAAATAAACAGAAATTGATTATTGAATGTCAAAACTAATTCTGCTGAGTAAAATATTCTGCTCAGTCACCTTCAGTAACTGAAAGACTATAGGTAGGTGATTATACAACTGAGGAGATAGCATGGAGGATAGTAGAGGGCAAATGAAAAGGGGTGGTTTAAAAATGAATAAAGGAACACTTTTAAAGGTGATGTGAATACTAATTTTGGTGACGTTCTCAGTAGTGTACACATATGACAAATACATCGAATTGTACAATTTAAGGATGTGCCAATTATTGCATCAGCCACATGGCAAAGAGCTGACAAACAGTCATGGGCAGGTGGTGCATGTGCATTTCATGGAGATGCTCTATGGTAATGGTGGCAGGTTCTTTTCTGTCATGTAGGAATGAACAAATAACTTTATTTCCAGCAATGCTCTTTAATCAGTTTTTTCAGATCTTCATGTGGTAATTATCAAGTTAAAATTTCAAAAAATGGATTTAATTGGCTACTTTGAAACATTTAAACCTGAACAAAATGAAAATCACAAGTACAAAGAAAAGAACAAATTATGAAATCAAATTTAAGTTAACCAGCTATAATTAATGAATCACCTGATTAATTCATTCATCCATTTATTTACTCCTCCAGGAAAACCCCAAAGTACATCTATGACACGTTCCATTGCTTGGTTCTGGATACAAGATAAAGCAAAATAAAATACATATCTGGCAACAAAGAACTGATGTTTTAAAATTCTTTCTATATCAGAAATCAGATGAACAGCCACCTCAATTTCTTTCTGGCTTTATTTATTGATTTGTTTTATATTAAACTACTTATTAGGTAAGAAAACTATTTGATGTGAGATTTTTTTTCCTAAACAAATTGTTTTATACTAATTTTTACATCATCCAACCCTTTCCTATTCTGTTTTATGATTTAAGATTTATGATGCTTTCATCAAATTATATTCACACATCATATGTAGCAGATTTTCTTGCTGGATTTTATGTTCTGTTTCCTGGTCCTCTCTGTTGCTTCATCTGTCTGTATTACACCATTTTATTTTTATATAATGTAATATCTGTAACATATGTAAAGATATAAATAAAATTGATATGTAGGAGGTGCTTCAACCTGAGGCATTATAAAGATGATAAAACCAACACATATTAATATGACAACATAGACATACTAATAGTCCTATTCTGCGAAAGGACTTTGAAAACTCTGAGCTCTAGCAAAAAAATTTTTTTAAAAACAACTTTTGGTTTGATTCTTTACCCTGCTCCTTTTGTTTTATTTTAGTGATTTAAATTCAAGATGTTTCTAACTCAATTGGATACATATTGTCATTTACAGATAACACTTGGTTTATAACAGTACATTGATTTTGTCAGTTAATTTTTATGAAGGCCTTGTTTGTCAAGCAGTAGCCTACTTTCAGTACTTATTCTGCAATCTTTTGTTTTTAACATTGAATTTTTTTCTATAACTGTCTCTGTATTTTTGTTTGCTGGAAAATCAGTGTTTTCATCCAGATTTTCAGCTAGATTTTCATCTTAGCTGTGGCTGAGAACTAGATTACATTTGCTTTCTTCAACTATTCATGCTGAAACGAGGAGCTGAACCTTAAATCAATACCCTTGTATGAAGTGATGCTTTAAGAAGTCACATCACTAAAAATCAGGAAGAATCAATAGTTCAGTAGACTTTAGAAATCCCATTTTTCACAAACATATAGTCTATATTTAAACAGAGATCTCCACAATGTAAGATACAGATCCAGTCATTGTGTATTGGTAAAGTTTGCCATCATAATGGTTTTGAAGTGTTTATCTTCAGAGAGAATTGTATTCCAATCGTTTTCTGATTGCCATTCAGGTAAATACCCCATGAATCAAGATATCTGTTCAAGTTTTCTTATTAATAGTTTCTGCATTGATCCTGAAACCCTGAATTTATAGGGCTTTATTGTATGATTATTTTAAGGAATTCAAGTATAGAGACTGCCACTAATGACTTGTGCACATACAATTATATGTTATGAATATTCAATGTATTTGAGAAATTTCCATTGAATAATATGGTCAGATTAAGTCTGCCAAATTCCGAGTAATTCTTTCTATAATAATATTGTGCATATTAAAATAATTGTCATCATCTAAGAACAACATAATTGTTTCTGTTTTAAATGGCATGAATTCTCGTGCTGCATTGTTTTAAAAATTATTTTTCCTGAGATTTCTTTGCTTTTTTCCTAAATATATCTGTATATTAAATTCAAGCTATCATTCCGTGTATTTTTAAAAATTTATTAAGGAAGTTAGAAGAGTTCATATGGTTTTTCCTCCATATGGATATAAAATAATATCATAGCAATATTAACTACTATTCATTTGGCTAAAGCAAAATTGCAAAATTCCACCTTATTTATCTAGAGTTTTAACTCTAGGAAGTCAGAATTGACCTCTATCTCATCTAAATGAACATTAATAAATTGAGTATTTTGCAGAACATGATTTCCTTTTTTAATAAAGAATATTGGTGGGGCTGGAAATCTGAAAGTGCTGTTTCAAATTTCACCCCCCCATAAAATAAAGTCAATACAAATGTTCATTTGCTCAGAAATAAGACTAACACAGTCATCCAAAAACTATTTTTATCCAAATCAAATTTAAAAATTTATTAAATAAAATAATTTTATTTAAGTTCCTAATTGAATTTTTAAAAATCTAAATATTTTTCATTCTTTGCATAGGGTTTAAAAGAAGCAATATTTTGAATTATTTTAGAATTATATTAGAATGAATTATATTAATTATAGTTTCTTTTGTAATTTGAAGAAATATCTACATTAAATAAATATCATTTGGAATTCTAATGACTTGCAATTTGTAAGAACAAAAGTAAGTGTCCTAAAATGTATAACATTTTATTATATATAAGACCCCATTATTTAATTACTTAATTAATAAATATGTCATTCAACACCTATTTAAAGTTACTAATGCAAACTTAAGGTCCAAATAATAAGCCAGTCAACAGAAAAATGAAAAGTTTAAGGTTGTTACAAAGTTATTTTCATAACAAAAAATACATATATTCATTTCAAAGGTGTATATCATTTGATTATGGGTTTTCACTTAGGAAGCAGACTGCAAAAAAATGCATAAAAAATTGTCAATGCCCCCCAAATATAATACAACAAATAACATGCAGTAGAATTTGCAGGAGTTTGGGGGATGTTAGAAAAATATAAATATGGGAGCATCTAAAACTCCTCAGGGATATTTGGATAGAGTCATAGAAGACTGATGCACCTGGATATTGAAGAATGAGTAGAATTCCAACACAGAGAAGAGGGGAACACCATTCTCGAATGAAGGGACAGAGTCTTAAATAACACAGGAAAGTTAAAGCACGTGGTTTTCCGTGAACATAACTGGGGCACAGGATCCTCTGAGTTAACAAGTGGAAACCTTCTTGTAAAAAATGTATGGGAGAATTACAGCTAGCTGTACAGGAGGTCTGAAACAAGGAATGGAAGAGCTTCCCTGTGCAATATAGACATTTAAATCTAAGATTTCCATGATTCTCAGGCTTTACCTACTACCCCCATTGTTATCCTTGTAACCTGCAAAGAGGAAGATACTGACTACCTTAATAGTATTCAGTTAGGTCTCCAATGTTTTTCTTTATCCCAACAGACTATGGCTTTGATCATAGTGAAAACATTCCAAGACTTCTTTCTAAAGAGGAGCTGCAGTGTGTCCTGCTTTGGTGTTGTTTAGAGTACTTATTAAAAAACAAATTTACAGCTACTGAATCAGAACACTTCAAGGTAGGTGCTAAGTATCAGACTATTTAGACAGCTGCTCATGTGATTTCTTTGTGCACCAACTGGGAGTCACTGAACTAAACTTCGGAATGTGCAAAAGGAGAACATGAAAATGTGAAGCCAGGCATGTTCTTATGAAGCGTGGGCAAGGCAAGACTCATTTTTGGAAAATGGAGCTTGCTTTTTACCTTGCATTGAGAAGGACAACAAACAACAAAGACAAAAAGCAAGAAATTCAAGAAGTATTTAATGAACAGCTAAATTATTGCAGTAACTTTGCTCAATTCTTGCTAACGTTTTGAATCTCTCAATTCTATGAGGTAAATATTAAGCTAATTTACAAAGAAATAAACTGAGTGATAGATATTATATTACAGTACAACTATGCTGCCCAGATTTAGGTAGTTTAACAATCCCACTATGGTATTTCTTATTTCTGAGAGATATAAATGACTGATTTTATTTTTCTCCACAGTGATGATCAGTGCACATTCATCTCTTCTGGCATTCTTGACAAACTTAGAAAATGTGTCTGTCATGCCCCAAGGAAACCTCATTAAAAGTTCATTGACAAAAGGGTAGATAATATACTACACATTCCTTCGGTAATTGCTCTTATTTTAGATTATCTGGTGGCTTATATTTAAATATAGATCTCTGTTATGAATTTAATGTTTGCAATTGTATTTTACAAAAGGAATGGTAACACCATTGTGATAACAGAGCTCAGTGTCAGACATCCATTGACAATATTTTCCCTGATGCAATATAAAGCTATTATTATATTTCTTGCTATATTTGCATTTAAGGTAATAAATTGTTTGCATTTGTTCATTTACTCATTATCACCTAATAACAGGAAGAGACACTTCTAATAAAAAAAAAATTATCAAACTATTCATTTAAAAAAATTTAGCATATCTATTGTGCTATGTTAAAACAAGCAGTGCATTTTCTTCCAAAAATATTTGACATAATGTAGAAATATATTTTATTACTATAATAAATATAAAAATAGACCTTTTCATATTTAAATAATAATTTATTTAATTTTAAATATTAGACAGGCACTCTATGATGTTCATTCTCTCATTATAAAAAATTAAATTTATAAAAATATTCTGTCGTCACTTAATATACATAAATTAAGATCTTAATTGATTAATCCTTGACTAAGGCAGTATATAGGCACAATTCATCCTTACTCTCTTTCAGTTTTCTCTGTCTGATTTTTACTTTTACACAATGTTGGCTTTGTCATTATTTGTATTGATGAGTGAAGATAAGACAGCCATCAGATAAAATGTGCATAAATCGGAAAACATGTCCACGCTATTCAATAAAACGAAGCAATTTTACCCAGAGTATTCCCAGGTGATATTGTTTCATGTCCGATTAGCAGACTTAGATTGCAGTCACATTTACAGATTATTCACCAGTATAGGGTTGTGAGCACATAATTCTCCTGGAATAATCAGAATTTATCACCGAAGTTGGAAGTAGGCTCAGCCTACCACAAGTTACCTAAATGACACTGGAATTCTGTTAGGAACAAGAAACCAGGGAATTTATATTTTAAATAAACCACTAACAGTATCTGCTACATTGCCTTCTGAGGTGAGAAAAAGGTTAAAGAAATTTAAATGTATATTCTGAAAAAAGATGTACAAACATTTGTGTCCTGTATGTGTGTGTCTGTTGAAAGTGAATATGTGCGGGTAAAATATGGAACATGATAGAAACCTGAATAAAACATAAGATGCTACATAGTATAAACAATAAAAATAGGGTTTACATTGAGAATATAAATTATATTCACATTTAAAATTATTTTATACTTAATTTTATATGATTAAAAAGAAGAAGGTCGTTTTACTATGTTTTAATTTCTCTATGGACACAAAACTGCTTGATAATTAAAGGGATGTTTTATTATTAAACTATTGAGGTTAGAAAAAAATATAATCATTTTACTATTGTTGATATTATTTATTTAGTCTGTGAAACCATTTTGTACCCTTTGTGTAACTTTGGTAGCCTTAGTTAGAAGAAGAATAAGTCAAAAGAGAAAAATAGGACTCAATGTGTCCTCCAAGAGCAGTGCAATTAATGCTAAAGTAGAACGAACACAAATCCATTGCTGGTCCTTGAGATAAGCTTAAGTGATAAAAGGTTATAGTGGAGGGCAGCTGACTTAGTTAATATAAACCAGGTTATGTGGTGGTAACAAATAAATCCACAATCACAGTGTTGTTGGACAAAAATGGTTTATTTCTTATTCACAGATAATCTGCTGTAAATTGAAGGTGCGACTCTTAAATAATAGCGACTTAGGTTTCTACACTCTACCCTTCTACTGATGCCACCAACCCCATATTTGGAACTCAGATAATGAAGAGGAGAAAAGAGGCAATATGGCTTTTAATTGCCTCAGCTGGACACATATCACCTCAATCCAACCCAACTACCAAACAATCTATTCACAGTGAAAGGGAATATATGGGTAGTTAATGTGTACAAACTGCCACAGAAGCTGTGTCTGGGCCAGTGGGCCTAAGAAGTTAAGAAAAAAGTCAGGATGTGAGGGGTAGTATCAGATTTTATAAATGTACCCCAATATCCATGTCTCATCTCTTGAGTGATTAGTCTTCCATGCTTAGCTGCATGATTTGCTTTGACCAATAAAATGGTGTCAGAAGGGAAGTTTCACTCCCGATTAGAGCCTCAAGATCAAGTGACTATGTTCTTGAATCTCCTTTATTCGTACCCTGGTCACTGAACATGGTCCAGATAGTATAATCAATCAGCACTTCAGGTGACAAACAAGGTCAACTGAATGGTCCATTAGGCTTTCTTTTCCTAGCTTCAGGCTTTTCATAATTGTCTCAGCAACCTCACAGACACTCATTTCTTTCATTGCTTGTGTGAATGCTAACTCCCATGAAACTCCAGGGGTGATACTTGAGGGTTACTGGACACACACTCAAATTTCTCAGGAGGAAAGCTAAACTGAGTGAGCTATTGGACTCCAATTTGTTTCAGCTCCTATTGAATCTGAAGAGCTCAGAGATTACCAGCAGATTCTGCACAATGCCTATGCTAGCGTGCAGTTGGTTGATCTGTGGACTTGCCATGCAAAGATAGGCTGGTCACTTCACATCTCTGAGGTTTGGTTGCTTCAGCTATCAAATTGAAAAAATGGTAATATGTAACTCAAGGATTGTTTTTGTTAGCTATATCTGAATGACACTATTTAAATTGATGTCTCAGTAAAGTTATATATTCTTACATAGAACTAAGTTGTCAAGGAAAACAATTATTTGATGAATTTAACAATTAAAATATAGACTAACACATTTTTAAGATCAATATCTTAGTTTTTTTTAATGTAAGGGTTGCAAAGGTGACCTGGATTTCTATAATTGAAAGTCACTGTCCCTAACTACTGTACACTTCCTCTTTAAAAAATATCCTTCTTTTTCTTTTTCTCCCTTTTTTAATCTAAGATTTTTTTTTCTTTTTTACCTTCAAAACACCAATGTGGAAGGAGGCAAAAAAGTCTAGACATTTTTAGCATGGGTCTGTGTATATGTGTTGGTGGTTTTAGATGCATAATTTTTGTCTGTATTTACTAATTGCAGGATATAATTTGTGCTTTCACCAAGTTTAAAAACCCTTCAAAATATCCAATGTTAGTGACTTGAAGTAAAGAAACCCAATCCCAGTTATGCCTTCAAAGCTCACTTACACACGGAAAACAAGTTAACGACCTATTGCTGTTTTAGACCCAGGGCAAAGGAATCACAAGATATATTTTCACAAGGGCAACTAAACCAGTTGAAGTTTATAACACAATAAAATAACAGAAATTACTGAATGTCTCAGGGCAACAAATGTCAGTGATCTCAGTGTGTTACCACAGAGGTTTAAAATGTTAGAGGAATTTTGGTGTACAGGCTTTAATGATCATGACAAAATACCCAGTGGACACATGGAAAAACAAAAATGATGCTCTGAAGGCCAACAATGATTCAGAAGACTCTCTAGGTGGTACCTCCATGGTAGTCATTTGCTTTAAATCGTTTCTTTTACCAGTCAGAAAAAAAAATACTTATTTGAAAAGCTAATGACAAATATATTTGTTAGAAATAAAAAATAAAAATCTCTAGTAAACACACTTCATGAAGACTGCAACTTTTTACAAATTATTTGTTTTAAATTTTAAAGATAAATAGAAGAATTTGTTCAAGATTTTTCATAAAATAAATTTAAAATCCAATAGTGGTGATTTTTAGAAAGCACATCAGTTTCTAAAGTAGATTATTCTGATTCTGTTTTTGTCCAAAAATATTTAGTAGTTCTGAAGCATATTCAAATTAATCTTTATAAAGCAAATTTTCATTATGGGTGTGTTAGTGTAGGTAGCTAGTTAGTTAAGGAAGAGGGTAAATAAAATCAGACAAAAAGGCTAATAAATTAGAGAGGTGACTCAGACATTAAACCTGATTTACTAGGAAACTGTAACATTCAGACTCCACAAGGGACCACACAAGCCTTCCCCAATGGGACTTAATGCACAAGCATCCCTGGGGGACATCTAGCCAGGTATGGGGATTATCAGAGGGAAGAGTAGGAGAAAGTCCTTTGCTAGGAGCATGCGCAGTAGAAACCAGATGACACAGCAGGGCTTTGAAGAACAGTAGAAGCCAATATGGTGATGTAAAGGGGTGAAGTCTAGCCTGGGAAAATCTGGGGAAAGGATTGGAATGGATGAGGATCCGAAGATCCAGGAAAAGGGTTGGCTAGCAATAGGGTCCCTCACAAGCCCAGGACAAACCAGAAAGTAGGAAGTCGGTTTTGAAAGAAACCCTAATGGAAACCAAGAAAATATATGGAGACTAATCAGGGATCTTGGAACCTTTGCTACTAGAGCCTGCCTGCCCTCTACTTCCTCAAGGACGTATTATTTCCCTTCATCCCTATAAATCTTGTCACTACACTGAAACTTCTACCACACACGTGCCGTTTGAAATCCCCTTCTCGGAACACGACCAAGAACTCTTTCACCAGCAAAAGTTGTATATGAACTTTAATATCTAATGGACACTATATACATATAATATCATGGCACTGGATATATTCTTGGACATATAAAGTGGTATTTCAGAAATCTTAAATCACACTAAAATATCTTAAATTTTTCAATTTGTATGAGTCTTTTTCTCTTGCTTTTTTTTTTTTTTGGTCTCAAATTGCATATCTACTGGCTAAGTAAAAATAACTCAAATCTTGAGTAAAAATTGTGTTTCATAGAAAGCAGTTCTGGAGCTTTCTAAAAATATTTGCTTCTATAACTTCTGAGCTAGAACTGATTATTATTGGATAAATCAGATGGTATATCCATTCAAACCTTCAGTGTAGTTTTTTTAAAAGTTCATGTATTTCAATAATTATTCAAATAAACAGGATGGACAATTCAGATATTTTTAAAAATTGTGTAAGCCTTTCTGATTAAAAACAAACAAACAAAAATCATAGAGATATTTATGGCTACAGTTACCACACTTTCTTTTTTTTTTTCTTTTTACAGAAAATAGAGACTACAGCCACATTTTTAGAGAAAAGTTGACTTGGGTGTAGTTCCTTCCTAAAATAAGCAATATTTATTCATTGTTTAGTTAGTCATTGTAAACTGAGAATTTAAATTTCCTTAGGAGATTAACCTCAAAGCATTGTTTGTGTTTATATAATACACAATATAAATGCATAGTCAACAAACAGATATCAATCAGGCAGAGTGACTATGAATATCCACAAAATATTCCTATAACAGAATATAAAGGCAGGAAAACCAATAGTTTCAGGATACAGACAATTTATTTACAGACATCATGAGCCTAAAGAAGGTACGATTTTATAACCAGTACTTTTCTTTTTTCTTCTCATCAAAAAACATTGAAGTCTTTATCTTTAGGAGATAGCTGGGATTAAAGTCAGAATTTTTAACTCAAGAGTAAATTCTGGCAATACTTTAATTCATTCTCTAGGTCTTTTGCACACACAATCTATATGCCTTAATGTAATAAGATTTTCTACTATAGCACAAATCAATACTATGCATAAGACAGAATAAAATGTTATAGGCAATATCTTGAACCTATCTCTTTATTAAACTTCATTTTTGTTTGACTACAACTAAGGTAAATTATTTAGTTCATAAATGTCGGTATCCGTGAAGATGTTATTAAATTTTTGTCCAAAGTAAGGGATTGATAGTATTTATACACTGGACTTTTTAATTTTCTAAAGTCATATTTGTGATTTTTTCCTAATAATACTATTATCACTGCATCTATTTATTCTTTAATTAAATAAACATACCAGCTAATTAAAATCCCTTTGTATTTTCATGTCTACCCATTCATCTTGTGCAAAATGTCTTTACTCCTATAATATCGTTAAGATACACTACTAGATTTTATTATTGAGAAAGTAAAATCTATCATTGAACCATATAATGAAAATAATAATTAAAATAAAAGCCATATAATCAAATAGAGATAGAGGAATTAAAGTATATGACTGAAAAAGATGAAGGCAAAAGAAAGTGCTAAAAAATATGGGTTTTTTTTTTTTCACATGGTCACACATTTTGCAGTAGCAAACCTGTCTCCTTCTTCAGCTTAGCTGAATAGTGCTGACAGAAACCGGCAGAGCCTTGTAGTCAGGAATCACAGACCGTAGTAGATGGATTGGGGATTTTTAGGGCAAGGGAGATGCTTTAAGTGAAAGCACCAATTTATCAGCCTCTGACATCCCTGAGTCTGCAGGAAACACCAGGAAAGTAAGCAGACAGCAAATGACAATGAACAAGGAATGGGAACTGAAGATTTATCTTCTGATTCTATGGCTAGTTAATTGTCAAAGAGGGAAAATTACTTTAAGATTTTTTAAAACATTGGGTAAATTGTATATTATGCAGTAGGGTTTCACTCGAATGAATTTAAGTGTATAAAACAAAATTTTATTGAATTTCACATATAATTTCATGTAATTTTTCTTTAATGCAATGAATTTCATATCTGAAAGTTATTTGATAACCTTCTTGACTTTAATATGAGTCTTATAAAATATTAGAGTCTACCTTAAATGTCCATATAACTAAGAAATATGTATCAAATTTATATGAAGGAAAATAACATTTGAATCTGTTCAACATTATTCAAAAAACATAACTGAGTAACAATACCTATTGATATAGATCAATTCTAATGTATTTGAATATAAACCAAGAGGTTTCCAAAATAATGTTACAAATTGATATCAAATACCTGATTCTTTACTATGAAAATATTTCTTCATTGTTGACCTATCCATGTTAAATACTAATTGATTTTAAAGGTGTCCTATGATTCACAGGCCATGCTTTGTGCAAACTGTTAGACCGGTGGAGCCTTCAAAGTGTTCAGCATATTTTGTTCCTAGATATCACATGGTAAAAATATAGAACTATCAATATCAAAAAGTCAGATTTTTGATTAAACCTTTTTTGAATATCTTAATTTTACTGCCACTACCACTACCATCACCACTATGGCTACTATTACTAGTTACTACTTATATTAGAACTAATCTAACCTTCAGTGATGAAATGTGTCAAATAAGACTTCAAGATAAATGTTAGTTTTTAGTTAAAACCTTCTTTAACACCTGATAATGAAAGAAACTTTACCCTGAACAGATATAGTTGCCTATAGAGCATAGATGAGGTTAATCCTGACAAATAAATGGTGTCTGACTTTCTCTTCTATAATCCAGCTCTTGTCACAGTTCCCATTGTCCTACCTTGAATTACAACAAGAGATAGCTTGCAGCTGCACTCCTCATGCCTCAGGAGTTAAGGCACATCAAGCTTTCTCACTGATGTGACCAGTCCCAGTTCTTTTAGGATCTCTGAGCTCCACAAACAATGCCTCCTAAAGAGGGGGTTAACAGGCTAAGTAATCTTCAATAAACTGTCTACCACAAAAGCCCTTCCTTCATTTTCACGCTAGTGTCCTAAACGTGTGAACAGAATGATTATTGTCCTTGCTTTACATCTGCCTTAGTTGGCGCAGCAAGCCCTTACTCTGGAATACATTTTGAAAACAAAACCAAGCACTCGTTCCTCATGAAACAGAATGTCACCATAGGAGTGTATTAAATCAATTTACCTCTTTATCCCTGCTCCCTGCTCTACCAATGCCTCTCCTTTAGAATAACAGCATGTCTAAGCTGGGCAGTAATGGAATGAAAGAGTTGAAGTTCTGCTAAAATTGGCCTACATGACCATAAAAGTGAATCCCTTCTAGGTTTCATACAAAAAGGCACTAGTCTCCTTCAAACTGGATAGCTCCCCTATATTCATCTGTATTTAATGATGACATGTTTTTTTTTAAGAATACAGGCTATTCATTTTGTAGAAATACTTCTATTTGGGTTTGTTTAATGATTCTGTTCCCATTTTTGTTTTCCTTAAACTCTGTATTTATTTATTTGCAATCCATTCATCATAGGCCAAATTATACAACTATAATTTCTCATTTTCTGTATGCTTAATGCTCTGGCATTGTGGCCTCACTGACTAGGGAAAGACTGCCCCTCTCAGGCCTAACCAGTTGTCAGATCGCAAAGGGCTTGCTAGGCAGCATGCTTTTTATAGGCAAACTAACCAAACCTGAGCCCATACCACCAACCATCTCCTTATCAAACTCATTCACCAAGCCCTTATTTCACCTGCCTTAAACCATCCAGGGCCAGGGCCAGGCAACTGATGACTTCTCTAGCCACAGTTTGCTTAAGAATTATTCAAAATAGCCAATCATAAATAGCTTAATCTGCTTTAGCTTGCCTTTCCTTTGGAAACGGCATTAAACATTCTGGCCTAGGCAATCCCCTGGCTCCTAACCAGTACACTTTTCTTGTGGCCCTGTAAGGTGTGACATGTCCCTTCTCTCAGGTTGATAGCTGTCAGGAGGGTTTGGCTAGGGTGGGGGAGGGTTGAGAGATTGAGCAAAAGAATAAAAAGAAAGAAAAAAATCTCATGGACACAGAAAACAGTGTGGCGATTGTCGGGGGAAAAGGGGTGTGGGAGGATTTGGAGGAGGTATGGGGGATAAATAGTGATGGACAGACATTTGACTTGTGGTGGTGAGCACATAGCAGAGTGTATTGTGGAATTGTGCACCTGAAATCTGCATAATTTTTTAAACTAGTTTCACCCCAATTATACTTAATAAAAAGAAAAAAATAGACCCATGTTGACAAAATTGTGAAGAAATCAACTATTTACTCATGAAGCCTTTTTAAGGTATACAAATCCATTATTATTCTGCCAATTACAGATGATTAGAATGAACATATATATGGGCTCTTTCTCTAAGGCACATTGCTGTGGTTTAAATGTTTATGTCCCTCCAAAATTCATATGCTGAAATCCTAATGCCCCGTGTGATCATATTGGGAGACCGGGTCTTTGGTAGATAGTTAGAATATGAGGGTGGAGACTTCAAGGGTGAGATTAGTGCTTTTAAAAAAAGGCTTCCAGGAAGATCCTTAGCCTCTTCCTGCAAGTGTGGCCCTTGCTACAAACAGGAAGAGAGCCCTGATCAGAGGATTGATCTTGCTGGTGCCTTGGTTATGGGTTTCTCAGGCTCTGAAAGTGTGAGGAATAAATTTTGGTTGTTTAAAAGCTATGCCATCTGTGGTAGTTTTTGTAGCAGCCTGAATGGGCTAACACATGCCGAAAATCATAATGGACTAATATCTTGAAAAACAGACTTCAGTAAATCAAAAGGATTGGATGATTGGGTGATTTATAGGAATAAATGATTAGATGAATTATTAACATTAACACAAAAAATTAGAAAAGAAGACAGTGCTGTTGAAATCCATGGTTAGTGTTGTGGTAGGCAGCCAAAAAAATGGACCCCAATGATCCCTGGTTTTTGGTATGTAGGCTCTTGAGTAAATCTTTCCTCTCCAATGTAGGTTAGGCATATTCACACACTTCTAATAAAGCGAAGTTATGAGATGTTACATCTGAGGTTGGATTACAGAAGGATTGCAGCTTCTGACTTGGGCCTCTCTCTAATTCTCTTACTTGGTCACTCTACAGAAAGTCAGCGGATATGTGAGCTGAGTTATGGATAAACCCATCTCACAAGGAGCTGACATGGCTGGCCAAAGCCAGTGGTAACCTAAGACCCGTCAAAGCCAAAGGAGTAAGCTTGGGAGCAGGTCTTCCCCTAGTTAAACTTGGATATGACTGTAGCCAGGAGCAATGTCCTGAGGTATTGTGAGAGACCTTGAGCCAATGACCCCCAGGTTCTCCACCCTTAGGAAATGATAGATAATAAATGTTTGCCATAGTAAGCCTTTCTGCCTTAGGGTAATTTTTTCATAGCACTAGTTAATTATAATACTAAAAACATCTTCCTTATTTTTTTGCAGAGGTAACTACTTGTTTTTGACCACCTTATGACCAGTAAACAAAAGAGCCTCAATGACATTTACACTTATAACTTTATCCAATATTGTGAATATTATCAGAGCAGTATGGTTTTCTTAATTTATTTAAATAAGATAGGAGAGTGGTTAACAACGAATAGTAAAAATCTCTGATCTATTATATAACTAAACATCACTTAAAAACTCAATCTTATGAGGTTCTGAATAAGTCAATCTGAGCTAACATACTAGATTCTGGATATTTTAAAATATTTCACAATAATCATGGCATAGAGCCTGGTTTGAAATGCAATATTAAATTAATATTTTACATTATAAATATAATGTACATAATGCATGAAATCAATATAATCTTATGGAACAAAACTATCATAAAGTCCAGTGCAATATGATTGTGTGTTAATTTAGCTTTCAATATAAAACAAGGACCACAAAAGTGTATTTAGTTAGCTTCAACGTAATACCTAAGTCTGTAGCAAAACATTACAAGTCTACCAATCAATAAAGTAATATAAACTTAACACCTGTCAGGTTCTCCATTTGATCCTGTAAAATCCCTTTCTCACCCCAAAATCATTGTATTATGTAGTTTATATTAAAGTGGGATTTGAGCAATACATTTCACTCCAGTTTCTACAGACAAAAAATGGCACAAGTATGGTTTGTATTTGGGATGTCTGCCCGTACATGGACTACACCTTGTAAGCTATAGACTGCCATGCTCGGCAGTGTTAGGTACATGGTAACACTGCAAGTGCCACAAGGCAACTCAAATCTCAATTCTCTTGATTGTGTCTTGAGGCAAAACTTACTGCATGAACTTATAATGAAACAAATTTATATTCACCCGGAGAGCTATTGGAATTCCTCTTCTCAGGAAATCATACTGTTTCTTAAGTTCATATTATCTATCATTTCACAATAAATAGGAGAGGACAAGGGGGAAATGCAATGTTCAAACAAGAACTTAGAATATTTCAAACAATTGCTACTTGCTCCTTTATCCTCATATGTATGGAGTATACATATAACCATAAAATGATATGGCCTCAGTGAGTGTATCGCATTCAGATTTCTTGCTATGAAGAGGGAAATTGACAAAAGGCCTGGGTTACCATGTTCTGAATCCACCATCACATTTGTGTTGAAGCCACACTCCTCACAACCTGCTTGAAGCTAATAACTAAGAGCAGCAGGATATACTAATGCAGGACTATACCTACAAAATGTAAGAACTCTTTGATGGGAGACTTCGGTTCCAGGACTTAATCTTTTTACATTGGTGCTCCAGTCTCAGTACCTCCCGACACAACTCTTCTCTTTCACTCTCCTCCAAAGAAGGTCTGAAGGTTTTCCTCATCATCTTTGGCTTCCTCCCTTTTAACTGTGAAAGGGATTTCCCTCAATAAATATTTTGTCAGTCTAATCCAGCTAGAGTGGCTGCTTCTCAGATGACCCTAACTAACGCAAGTGATGCCCAAAGCCATCCCAGTAGAGGGACATTTCATAGAAATATAGTGAGTCAGGAATTTGGAAGATACATGGGGAATTACACCAGCAAAGACAGTAAAGTTAGCTTGTTTCTGTTAAGTTGCATCAACACCCTGCTGAAGAACAGTAAGAAACCTAGAGTTAACATGCAGTTAAATAGTCCACATAAGCTTCAGATAGGCTCTTCTGTAGTTTACCAAGAGGATATTTTTCTCCCGCATTTGAAAAACATGTGTAACTAATCAGCACACAAAAAATATGGTAAATTTGTCATTTCAGAGCTATTTTAATGTTTGGTCAAGTTAAGTAAGTTTGGTATGGTATAATGATGACAGGGTTTGGACAAACCAAGACCTTCTAAAGGTGGAATCAGCAACATTTGTATAGCTGCTCCTGAGAATGTTTATTTTGTCTTGATGGACAGCTAGTCAGAGCTTGTAGATGTGGTCCACCCTTCCCTAACAGGGCATAAAACTTCTGCCATAGTTGAAAATGTAGGAACTATCTTTCCCCTGTAAGGAAACAGCTGCTACATTGAGGAATTGTTCCCACCCTTTTTCCTGGCTTCCAGGACAAATAAGTAAGGCTAAATCCCAGCATAAATAAGATCTGTTAAGGGAAAAAAATTCTAGGCACTAAAGACATTGTAGGAATTAAATTGCTAATATTGGAAGAACCAGAGAACCCTGATGTTAAAGTTTTTGGATGCTTAATCAAAGGGACCAGAATATAAAACTGGATAAGCAAGGATATATTGACTTTGCATTTTGGGGGCAGTTGGGTTTAAAACCCTTACAAGGACCACAGACAGTGGAGCAAAATCATTCTTAACGTAGCTTGTTGAAGTCTGAAAAAACAAATGACCACTGCTTAGTGAAATAAAGATGACTGGGTTAGTCCAACAGATAGTTAAGAAAGAATAAAAAGGCTAAGGCAAGGGAGCAAGCAAAAATTCCTATCCTAGGAGAGACAGAAGACCTACAAGAAGATTGTGTTCCTCTGAGGGTTCAGAGAGCATACGGTCACCAAGGCTCTGAAGAAAGAGTGGGTGAAAGGGGTATCAGTACAACTGACAACAAAAGAACCTGACCTCATTAATAGCTAAGGGAATGTTATGCCTCCAGTGACAGAGAGCCCAGAGGATAGCACTTAGCCTGGCAGAAGCCAGGATGGGAATTACCAAAGCCAAGCCCACAGGAATCCGCCTAATGGCCATAGGGTCAGGAGGGGTAAAGCTGACAGGCAACAACAATAAAAAACCTGCTTAATTTATAACCCCTCTCCCAAAAGAAGATGAAGGAATGGAGGAGCAGGACAAAGAAGACAGCTCCTCAAATAAAAAAAATCACATTCCCTAATTTAATTGACTTAAACCAATTTTCAGACGGAGAGCCCGTTGAGTGAAGAAGTGTCCATAACCCTAAGAGAAAGAACCTGCAACTCTATGGCAAGTATAAACCATGATATTCTTCCCCCAAGAGAGAACCTATGGCTATTTATGTGAGTAACTGTGCCCTGAAGAAAGGGAAATACCCAGACATTTTAAAGACTATTATAAGCATGGACTGTATTGGCGTTGATACCTAGAAATATAAAACATCATGAAAAACCCCATTCTTAGGGTGGGGGCTTACCCTATCCAGGTAATAAATGGAGACCCGAATAAAGTACAGTTTACAGGGGGCACAATGGGTCTGCAGAGCTACCCAGTGGTCATTCCCCCTGTCCTTGTGCGTATAATTCAAATACTTGGCGTTTAGGATAACCTGATGTTAAGTTGTTTGGCTTATGGAATAAGCCAAGTGTCAAACTCTCAAACTGTTCCTCACACCAAAGCCAACATAATATATAAAAAGTAGTATTGCATCCCTGGTGGGATGATAGTAGAGTGCCATGGTTAAAGATTTAAGCACCTAGAGGATGTAGGGGTCTTTGTCCCTATTATATTTCAATTTAATCGACTAGTCTGACCATTCTAGAAACTGGCTGGAGTTGGTAAAATGATTATAGACTACTGCAGCCTTGACCAGTTTTATCCTGATCACAGCTATAAGGCTGAATATTTTATTTTTGCTAGAGCAGATTAATAAGATCTCATATACATGATGTGTGTTCATTGGTTTGGCTAATGTGATCTCTGTGTCAATGAGAAAAGGGTATAAAAAGCAGACTTTACTCATGTGAGATAGTCAACAATATTCATTTACAGTTTTGCCTCAGGATTATGTTAATGTTCCAACTCTATCATTACATATTCTAAAGAGGTCCTGGACCACCTGGACATCTTACAGAACCTCACACTGATCCACTTCATCAGTGGCATCATGCTGATTGGAAAGTATGAGAAAGAGGTAACTTGTATTCTAAAGACCTTAAATACATGGTGTCCAGATGGTGGGACCTATGGCCATTGAAGATTTATGGGTCATGGAAAATTCATGGACTTAAGCTTTTGGTTTAGGAACACTGTGCTGCTCCCAGGTGACATAGGAGTCAGCTTTGTTTGGAGCCAAGATAGGATTAAGCTCTGCAGTACATTCAGATAGTGATGCAAGCAAGCAACACTGCCACCCAGGCCATATATTGTGTGCAGATCTTATGATGTTTAAGGTTTCAGTGGTAGAAAAAGATGCAAATGGAGCTTAGGGCAATTCCTAGAGGTAAAATCCAAACACGCGCCACTTGGATTCTGAAACAAGGACCTTCTTTCCACAGAAAAGTATCACACTGTTTGTAAAATAGCTCTTGTCATGATACTGAGCTCTTCTGAAAGAAATTAAGCCCCTTACCATGGGAGACTGAATATCCTTGCTGCTGAAACTGTTTTAAGTTGGGTTCTGTGGAATGTGCTACCTTAAAAAGTAGAATAAACCCAGAAATGGGCCATGATATCATGAAAATGGTACACTGATGCCAGGCAGGACCAGAGGGCACAAAGTTGCACAAGCTCAGACAACCCTGTCACCCATCATAGGTACAGCAGTGTCCCTCACCCAGCTCACACCTATAGCTCTTGGGGTGGGATGTGGAGGATATATGACCAGCTGAAGAAAGAATAAATTGATTGAGTTTGGATTACATTTGGTTCACACAGTACTTACGTACCAGTTGAAAAACTCATCAATGATTTTATTATAGCTACATTCAGACTTTTTTTTTTTAAAGACAATGTAGGGAGGAACTCTTCTGAAGGAGAAGGACTATGAGTAGCTCATTTGGTCATGCACACTGTTTGAAAGAAAGTGACCCAAAGTGAGAATACGTACATTAGTTCCCTTGACTTTTGGTCAGGAGCTTGTAAAGAGAATTATATAAGATCAGAGGAAAGGAGATCATGGTAGAAAGGAGCACAGGAATTGATGACTGGCAATGACAATGAAATTTTAAGATTGTTGTATTACACATTAATAAACACCAGGAAACATTTACCAATGAAGAAGCACTGAATAATCAAGTGTACAAATCCCAAAAAGCACTGAATAATCAAGTGTACAAATGAATTAGTCTGTGGGTATCATTTACTTCACTCAGGAATGGGTAACATGAACACATAAAATGAGTGGCCACAATGGCAGTCACAGAGGCTGTGTAGCACAGAGGTCCAGCAGGATAGATTCTCATTTTCCAAGACCCCTTTGGGTACAGCTGCTCATTAATGTCAAACTTCATAGCAAAGGCAATGACAAAATGGGCCCGTGACCTTGGAATATGTTAGTTATATCACTTTCCTCACCATCCAGAAAATGCTAGCGTTATGGAATACTAGTTACTTTCTAAAGGCACCTGTGGAGTTCCATTTCAGAGGCAATATTGTAAAAGTATAGGGTGCTATCCTCCCAAATATAGTATATGCCTTAAATTAGACACTTTAAAAAAAAATATGGTTCTGTGACCAAAGAGGAAGGCTATGTGTATTTGGAAATCAATGAGTAAAGCAGGAGTGGTGCCCCTTACCCTCACTCCAAATGACATACTGGGATTTGGGGGCTTTCTGTCTCTGTAATTTAGGACCATGGATTTGGAAGTCCTAGTCCACAATGGGGGCACTTACTTGCCTGTGGATTAGCAAAGTCTTATTGATTTCCTGCTGCAGGTGCCTCTGAGAAACTTTGAACTCTTACACAGATGGATCAGCAGATAACCAGTTACCAGCCTGACAGTGTAACTGACTAATTAGCAGGAGATTAGAGAGATCCCTTTAAACATTGGGGCAAGAATATAAGTGAAATCCAGGTAAACTACCTGAACATACTTCTTTAACCTATTAAAACTTTGAATTTACATATGCACTACTTCCAAATTAAGAAGGAAGGAGGGAAAGTTTGAGTCACATCACCATCAGTTAAGCCACCAAGATTTGCAGTTGGTCATTAGAGGTGAGGGGAATTTAAATCACAGTGGAGGAGAGAGAGGATGAGTGCTACATTCAACCCTGAAATAAACTGCAATGACAGGGTGTAGAGGACTTCCCGCTCATTTGTTTCACCTGAGTTTTCTCTTCAGGGCAGAGGCCAACAGGAATTGAGGGAGAGCTTCTGTTCAAACTTGTGTGGAGAAGTAGACCTGTGAGACACAAGGTATCAGCCAGGGCAAACATAACAGGACGTTATTCAGATCCGCTGCTCATGCAGTGAATTGACCTTTGGTCCCAACTGTTACTCTCTGAATTTTGCAATGCACTTGTTCTGAACTAGTTGTCCCAGAGGCTGTTCCCAGCCTTTGACTGAATACAGCAAAGATACAGATGCAGGTCCATTTTTGCAAAATCTGGGACTCTTTCAATGGGTAGCTGTGGCTAGAGGACTCCCCACTGGCTGGACTGAAAACTTCCTTAGAACAACACAATACTCTGAGACTCCTCCTACTCAACCATCCTGCTTTGCTCTCTCTACACAGTGGTCAAACCTGCACTGAGGTCTGAAACCTCTTCCAGTCTCCCAGCCCATCCTTACTTTCCCTCAGAGGTGTTTCTCCCAGTATATCTCTTCTACGTCTAATCCTCTCTTGGCATCTTCTTCTCCAGGAACACAAACTACACAAATGACAGTCTTACTCTAAGGATATCACAACGTTCATCCTGTTCTCTCTACATAGTGGTAGTTATTGGGTACTTAATTTATCAACAAGTAGAAAATACTGTGTTGTGACTTTTTAATGCTCATATTTTTCTTAATGTAAACTGGTGTTTTGTTAGGCACAGGTGTACTATGATAAAAAGTAAAAATATCTTCGTTCGTGTCTTAGCTGTATTTCTGAAATTGCTTTTAATATATTGACCTTGATTTCTAGTTCAGTTGATTTGAATGCTATTGATTGTCATCGTTTAATCTCAAAGTATTGAATTAAATATCATGTACTTGTATTAACATTAGAGTCATGTCGATAATATTTTAAATAAACATAACTTGCTTGACATGATCAACATCTTATCACAGGAATACATTATTCCCCCAACAGATGAGAAAACAATGGTGTTGTATGTGGATATGTATATATTAGATTCTAGAGTTATCTTTTAAAACATAGACACTTAAATTTTATTCTTTCAGTGTTTTATATCTATGCATTATTCAATTATTCTTTGTATTATGTGTAATAATTTTGTTACTTGAACTGGCTTAAATAAAAATGATAGAACATAAAAAACTATCAAATCAAAAAGTGGTGAGTTTACAATGTAATTGCACTCAGTAATATTTGTAACTATGAACTTATATGCTTCTAGGTGTTTTTCTGTCTCCCTTCTCTTTAATTCTCTAAATGTTTGCTTCAATTTTTTCCTCACTGAATACTATCTTTAATCTCATGCTGCCAAAATCTTGAGATGTATATTTCAATATTTATGTCACTTAAGATTTCTGAAGAATTAAGTTTTAAAAATCGTAGAAATTTGTTCTGGGTGTTTTATATGAAACACCCTCTGTTGGATGAAAAACTTGAAGTTAATGGGACTATAGTAAAACATGAAAGATTTCTCTAGAACTTCATGGTTAAAGACAGAACCAGAAACTAGTAGAATTGATTATTCCAAGAAGAAACAGACTACTTATTAAACAAAGGAATAGAAAAACTACTGTCCACTACATTCTGAAATTTATGTCATTATTCCAGAGTTCATGATGTAATAGACAGATGTCAGAATGTGACCTTTAATATTAATGTGATAAACTAGATCGAACAAGTTCAGTTAAAAGTAACTCTTAATATGACAGTAAGTTCAGGGTTAGTTTAATCAGAAAGGATATTACTCAATAGTGATTTGTAAAAATGTTTAGGTGAATATTTTGTTTTAAAGAAGAGCAGAATAATAATACCATTATGACTCAGGCTCATTAGTTTCTATTATAAGTCAGAAATCATTCTGTGTGGCTAAATATTTATTGAATATAATTCAAGGTCTTCCATTGAAAAAGATCTAATCACAGAAAGCACAATTTTAATAACCTAATATCCCACCAGGTGGATCACATTGTTTCCTACCAGCTTATATTGTCTATGTCATAGAATTCGCATATAATACCTAAGTTATTTGTTTACGTATTTGCTACCACTGCAAGTTTCTTCAATGTGGGGACACTTTTTTATTTATCTCTACATCTTTGTGTTCTATAAAATGTGTAGTATAGTGTGCATGATGTAACATTTATTTTTTAATAAAGAAAACTTCCAAACCAGAGACTTATGAACAGACATTCAGGATTCAGCAAAAATGAAGAGAGGAAAAATAATCTATCTAAAGGTCTTTAGGTCTCAAATAGGAGAACTTTGCACAGAAAGACAAAGAGTTAACATACTTAGTGGAAGCATCCTTTACAAAGTACGAGTTCAGACCTACTCAATATTGAGTTATTGAACTATTGACTAAGGCTAAGGTCAAGTGTAAGGGTCTAAAGCATACTTAAGCCTTTAGGTGAAAGTCAAGAGTGTGCAGCTTCAAAGATGGCACATATAGACCTACAGAAACTATTTCTTGTTTGCATCTAGCAAACATGAATTTTCTGTACCGTAATAAAAGTAGATCATACATACTGTGATGATAAAATAGTTAAATTATGTTTTCTAAACTATTCAACACATAGTATTTTAGATATAACTATGTTTTAAATAGTTATAATAAAGTAAGAGAATCATAAAATAGCAGGAAGCAAAGCTATAGATAAAATAGTTCAGGGTTTTAAATGCTTGTTTTAAAAAATACAAATAAAATTCAATAACAGGTAAAACAAAACCAGTTGGCAGGTCTTCATTTTTTTTTAAATTTCCTATACTTTGTACTAATAGAGATAATTAGCAGAGTTTTAAAATATATATAATTACTTAGGTTAAAATATAACTATCCAAAACAATATGAAAAACAGAACAATGTAGGTTTTATATTTCTTGTGAGTTTTTCACAAGAAATATCAAAACAAAATGTAAATAAGAAATAATGGTGTAATACAGTGAAGCATAAAGCTATAATGATATGTTTCACTTTTATAAATCTAGGCATAATACCATGATAAACAGTGATAAGAAAATATTCCAAGGAGACAGTGTTTATTCTCACAATATATTTAACATAATTACTATATTAAATATTAAAGTCTTAAAGTATCAAGTATTAGTTATGAAATTACTTCTTTCAAGACACTAAATGGCAGCCCACTGCTCAGGAAGAATTAATTTGTTATGTTATGTTTTCAGAACACACAAGTTAATGTCAAACCATGAAATAATTGTCACATGATTAGTTTTATCAATAATAGTAATATGAGCATGCTATACTCCACAATCAAAAGAAGTCTTCTTCAAGTTGCTCAGTCAGTAAAAATAGTTACAGTGCTTTGGAAGCTAATTAACTTGGTTAGGTTACTAAGCATCATTTGACATACTAAACTTGCTAGATGGCACCATTTAGGTGGCAAAAGTTGACCTAAACAATTCATATTCAACTCTGCAATTCAAAATTAATAAGTATTTCTGTTATTTGAAACTTATACTGTATAGTGGACCTCACCTGAAACATGTTTTTATGAAGATTTAAAGAAAATACATTTCTTTGGGTAATTGTCTCCACTATCATGCCATTGTGACCAGGACTAGGACTGTTCGCTGCTGAATGCTGAGCACGGGCTCCATTGGGTGGCTTCTGGTGACACAAAAAAATACTCAGAGCTATGCCTATGGCAAAATTAATAGATGAGAAACTTCTGTGTGCCAGAAGTTTCTTTAAGAAAGCCTTTCATGCAATTACTCTTTTCATTTACAAGTTACATTTTAAAATATCACATAATACTCTGACACCTAAAATTAGGAATTGTGTTTATTTAGTTTTCTTCCTTATTTGTCACCATTAAGAAATAATCACTTTGGGTGGGAGGATGTGTGAAAAAGGTGAAGCGATTAAGAAGTAAAAATTGGTATTTATAGAACAGTCACAGGGATATAGAGAATATAGTTAATAATATTGTAATAACTAATTATGGTGTCAGATGCATACTAGATTTATCAGGAAAATCACTTAGTAAGTTGTATAATGTCCAATCACTGGGTTTTATACCTGAAACTAATATAATATTGTATGTCACCTGTAATAAAAGTAATAAAATTATAAAAAATGAAATAATTACTTTCAAGGAGTATTTTTATTTTTTTGCCATGACCATGTCAAGAAGAAAATTTAAAAGAAAAACAACCCAAAGAAAAGGAAGCAGATCAGACTTAGCAACTTGGTTCTTTAGAGAAATTTATGAATTTTCCTATGGAAATGCTGGAAGTGCAGAAGTCTCTAATATTAACTCCTGCAAAATAATAACAAATAAAATAGATTCACATATGCTATGCTTTTTATTACAATATAGATTTTTATTCCCTCAGACAACACCATGTATTTATTTATTTATTTATTTATTTATTTATATGGGGGTGATATCTAAAAGCAAATACATGTGCTAGCACTTGGTAAAATCTATGAAGCCAATTTTATTTTATTTCATCTGTGTCTTTATGATATTAGGCTTATCTTTCAATATTTATGAATATCAAAATTAATAATCACAGGTTCTTAAATGTCAAAATACAAATGATGGATATTTTCATTTGATAGCTTGTAATTATTTGTAAGAAAATATAGTAAGTGGTGACATTGTAAAATATGTTCACAGTGTAATATACAAATTTATAAGATTAAAAGTGATTTAAATTTCCATAAACATATTGGATGATTTGCAAATGCAGTTGCAATGACGGGCTATAGTTTGGCAGATGAGTAGAAGATAGTATTTTGAAATAATAATATAGATGAGTATACAAGGTATTGATTCAAGGAAATCTGAAATATGTTTAAAGAATTTTTTGAAACATTGTTACACTCAACATTTTTACATCCTCTGAAATTATAAGACTTATTTGGCCTCTCTCCCAGAGATACTTTACTTAGTTATTTCTTCTGTTTCTAAATTCTGATAATAGAAGCCTTAATTATATCTCAAACCAAAAATTCTCTCTGTATTACTCAAATGTCATGGTCAACAGTAAAATCCAATGTCCAATGAACAATAAAAGGATACCTGCCTGTGTGTAATTCATGTTTCCTTCCCTAAAGACACCTGGGCAGGAATGGTCTGTGGTTTAGTCAAATCTTCTAAACATGCAAACTGGATCTCTTGATAGAATTTATTAACAGATGTGTGCTTTGGCAGAATATTCTTAGAAGGATATGCCTGATTTGTCTAGATTACTTATGACAAACACACCTGGGATCTATGGATTTTTGTGGTATGATACTATTGAAAAATTTAGATATGCAATTATCAGTGTGAAAGTATTTGTATTTCTTTATCATGTTATTAAAATTTATTGCTTCTTAGGTTCTAGTTTACCTTTTTAAACTACTCTGTGAAAATGGATCTGGGTCCTTTCAAATACTTACCTTTCCTATGCCATTGGCCTAAAGTTTTGCGCGTAGAGAACACTACCAGAGAGCTCTGTCTCCTATATTCGGTGCACTGGCTTTGCAGATTCCTCTAGCGTTCACAGCTTCTCTAGGGTCTGATTCCCCCAGAACAGGGCTGGCACCAGTGTCTGGCAGCCGGCAGCTTCTTTTGTCACCTCCTACCTCCTGATGGTTTTGTAAAAGAGTGATTCTCCCAGTGCTCAGCTTGTGCAGCGCATGGCTGCCAACAGCGTTCAGCAGGCAATTGACTGCCCCAGAGCCTCCCCACCATGACCTCTTCACAGTACTTGGTCCGCTCAGTCGACAGGGCCCAGCAGAACTCCACAGTGAACAGCTTTGCCCAACACCAAGTAACAAGGCGGTTTTCTAGCAAGTGCCAGAGGGCATGTTTCCAGCAAGCTCTCCTGACATGGCATCACAAAACTTCTGTCACCCAGTAAGACGTAGCTGTATCCTCTCCAACAGAGTGGGGGGCTCATTTCTGAGAGATGTGATTCTTGGGTATACAGGCTCTTAGCCATAGGGTTAGTGATTGCTTCTTAAACCTGTTATTTCTATATTTTTATTTCTCTTTACTTGCTAATATCTCCTTAATATATAATCACTTGTTAATAGTTAATGATTCTTTATATAAAACACTATTCAAATGACCTGTTTTTTCACCTGTTTTGACACAGAATGATAGTCTAAAACACTCTCTTTGTGTGTTTACCACCTCAAGTCATGTCTCTTTCCAATACTTTTGAAGCTTAATCTATTGGCAGAATTTGATTCCGAGTAAAGTATCTGATTCTTGTGAGTCTGGATTGTGTAGTCTGGACGTCTGGGCTAGAGTACTCGTGAGACCTGGGTGGGTGCCACCCCGCGGAAGGAACCCCTGCATGGTGAGCTACAGCAGTTGTCAGGTTGGGGTGTGGGCAGACTCCAGGGAGGCTGAAGCCAAAGAGCCCTCCGCTTTGTAGCCTCGGGCTACAGATAAGGATGAAGAGGGATTTCTGGACACTGTTTCTGGTCCTGGAGGTGGTTGAGTTTTGTTTCTGTGAGATTGGCTGGAATCGAGATCCCTGTTTCCCCAAATTGCACTACATCTTAAAAAAGACCTTTGGCCTAACCCACCAATCTTTTTTCTTCGGAATATGCTTGTGTTCAATGGCGGGCAGCTGAATCCCAATTTTCTTGGTAACAGTAGCTCAAGTCCAGGATGTGTGTGTGATGTGTAATAACCTCTATGTCAGGTAGATATAATGCAGACATTCATAAAATAAACAGACAAATGATCTGCTTTCAAATACACAATAAATGCAAAGTAAATACTCTCATTTGAAAAGAAAGAGGAAGAGTGGAAGACACAAAAGTTACTGTTGGACAGCAAAACTGAAATCTTGCTGGGTGATTATCTTGAGGTATGACGTCCACTTCATTGCAGGTTCAATGGTTTCTAAGGCTCTAAATTTTTTTTGATCAGAGAAAATGTATTCTTGAAGGTTATGTTCTCTGGAAAAAGAAGAGATTATGTGAGGGAATTAAGGATCCACCCTCAACTAATAAATGCTTGTACTGCTAAGGCATTGAGCAAGTTAAACATATAGGTTGAAACTTAACCTGACCTTGTCACTGCCATAGGACACAAAAATATAAATATAAATATATATAAACATATAAGCATGATGATGTGTGTATGTGAGTAGACCTATACACATACACATATACACAAAAAAGAGATTGATTTCTGATAAAATATCTCTTTATATTATAATGCCAAATTTCTATTTTATCTTACATATTAGTGAGATAAAGCAGGCCACATGATTTGCCCCATTCAGTTTTTGGTTCACTTTCCAGTTTATACTCATATCCTGTCCTTGCTTTACCACCTAATAACCATTTGCAAGATTAGAAAAAGAGACTCAGGTCCAATTTTCTCTTCCTATTGCATGGGAGAAGACATCAAAATAAAAATACTTCAATAGAAGGGAATGAGTGATGAATGATAATTATATGAAGAGGACACCATATTGAACAGCTTTTTGTTTATTCTTTTCAAGAAAATGTTCCTAGTCAAATAAGGTTATTTCCATTGTTATTGTCATTTCTAATTCTCATTTATAATAGAGTAAATTGGAGGAAAAAACATTCTTTTTTTACCTAGATGAGTAGTGCTTTACTTGGTGTTTATACATCCTTGGAATGATTGATCCAAACAAAAATAATAATAATAATGAAAAATAAATTATTGCTTAATTTCAAGTTAGTGAATATTTTCTTTGTGAAAAATATGTTTGACAGACAACATATTTTACCAGAGGGAGAGGGGAGGTGGGGGGAACATGTAAGAGGGTAAAGGGGGATAAATGGTGGTGGAAAGAGACTTGACTTTGGCTGAAGAACACACAATACAATATACAGATGATTTATTATAGAATTCTACACTTAAAACCTACATAGTGTTCTTAACCAATGTCACTCCACTAAATTCAATAAAAATTAAAAATATATGTTTAATATCTGATTACAACCTTACGATACTGATAAACTCAGAAAATACAGTGTTCTTGATAAGCTCCTATGGAATAATATCTCTTCTTAGGAATGTTCAAATATTTACCTGCCTACTTATCATTTTCACTTGAATATCTTATTTAAAGCTCACATACAATGTCTCAACTAAAGCTCTTTATCCTCCAATCCTGCATTTGTCAAATAAACAACCAGTGTTTCCTGTATCTATAAATGTCACCAAAGCTTACCCAATTACTGAAGTACAAAACATAGGAGTTAAAAAAAAAGTTCCTCTTATTCTTTTGAAATTTTGTGGTAGAAGACCAGGTGAAGCAACAATAGAAGACTAGAAGCTCTTTCAATGATCCCTTCCTTTTTCATGTCTGTGAAGGTACTTGGGTAATTTGTAGGGAATTAACATTTCCCAAAAGGTATACCTTTACTCTACCCAGTGTTTACTGAGGTTGTATAATTGGAGAAGGTTGAAAATGTGAAGACAAATCACCTGTAAACCAGAGAAAAGCCCCAAATAACTTCTAGAAAAGGCAACTCTCTGTTAAATTGATCTCATTTAGGCTTTTTTAAAAAAATTAAACTAAGTATCAGAACTGGGACCATGCTTGTCCCCAGAAAGATCAGCAGACATGTCTGTACACATATCCCTCTGACAAAAAATATATGTATACCAGATGAAGAGTTGTATAGGTGTAAGAAATTGTATTCCAGCAAATAACAAAGAAAAAGAAAGACAATGAGAAAAAGAAAAATAGAAAAACACATTCTTTAAAAAGTGATACAAATTGATAGAGATTTATTTAGCTAGGCAAAAGAAATTTAACCATGCAAACTTTTCCCTAGGTCAGGTACTTGAAAGGACTCACCAGACTTTACACAGCATATTCATTGTGACTATTATTTAAGGCAAAGATTATGGCCTGAAAAAGAAAGAGAAAACAGTCAAGCATTGTAGGCCCATGGCACATCCTCATGGGTTTTTACTTGTAGTATATACTGCATTATGTCTCTGACTTGACCATCAAGATCTGTGCAAGAAATCTTGAAAATAACTCAGGCTTGATAAACTGTTTAGGTCTATTGCAAACCATTACCAATGACATTGACCCTCAATTTACAACAGGCTATCTAGCTGAGAGGGGCCAAGACCTACTCTAAGCTTTGGTAATGAGTTAATCCCCCTCCTGTGGATAGAGTATGGAATGCTCACCCCAGTACTGGCTTTGCTCCGCCCAGCTTGCTGTTTGAGCACCACTGGGCCTCATCGCTTCCAGGGGTCATATAGCCAGCCCTTCTGGTCAGATGGGACTGGAAGACGCACTCCATAGCACAGGAGCCTATGATCATTCCAGTTCCTTGCCTGAATTGGGCAAACCAGGCACTGGGGCCAGCAAAACCCCTCATCTGAAGATCCAAATCAGGCAAATTTGCACCTTGCCAAGTTACATGGCCCAAGTGTGATCCCTACTTGATTTTGTAGGTGAACCATAATGGTGATTGAGATTACTACTTGGGCACTGTAGGTATGAATTGATATACCTACTATGAAAACAGTATGGAGGGTCCTCAAAAAATTAAAAATGGTATTACCATATGATAACAATTCTACTTCTGTGAATATTAAGGAAATACACCCTAACTCAAAAGCTATTTGGATCCCTATAGTTAAACAACATTATTTATAATAGCCAAGACATGGAAGCAATTTAAGTATCCATAGATGGATAAATGGATGAAGGATTTGTGGCTGTCAATCTGAAAATTTAAGAGGTAGTAATCACACAGAAAGGGTTAATTTAGGAGTAAAGGGATGGCAACTCAGGAAGTACACACTCAGGCAGAACCTCAAAAATCACCCCACCACACCCATCTTGCAGGAGAGGGCTCAGAGTTTTAATTTTAAAAAAGAAAAACAATGAGGTAAGTTATATTAAAGAAGAGTTGATTTATACCAGATGAGGTAAGGTTAGATCTGTGCTTCATAGATTGTCTTGAGATTTGGTCATCAGGTAAAAGACTAGATTTGTACTTCATTGGCTACTTACTGGTTTGATCATCAGCAATATCCTATTTCATCATTCCTTACAAAATGGGATATTACCCTTCTTACTAACTTCTCATAATGTTGGTGGTTTGATTCATTTCAGCAAATAAAGAAAAGATATGCAAAGCAGTTGCTCTTAAATGGTTACTTTGGCTCATTTTTTTTTATTTTTAAAATTCATTTATTGATTTTAGAGAAAGGGGAAGGGGGGAGAGAGAAAGAGAGAGAGATTGACATGTTGTTCCTCTTATTCATATATTAATTTATTGCTTCTTGTATGTGCCCTGACAGGAATCAAACCCACAGCCTTGATCCACAACTTTGGCATATCTGGATTATGCTCTAAACAACTGAGCTAACCAGTCAGGATAAGAGTAATGTTTTGTTAAGACAATTTTACCAAAAGTTCTTGGGAGGCAAAAGCTAATTTTATAATTCTTTTATAAGCAAAGGTTAGCTAATTCATCACTTTGCATACACATTTTTCTTCATATTAATGATTTTATTTTGTTGAAATGTTTTGGCTCATATGAGCATTTCCTTAATTATCTGTGTTTTTATACAGCGTTAAAACAAAAATATGTTAGATTTCCTAACTCATATCACATTTAATGGTAAACCAGATTTGGACAATGTTTTCCTAAGTACAAAACTATGGTTAATTTTACCAAAATATTTCCATATAGAGATGAGCAAAACTTTGGTTGGAAATATTAAACAAAAACTTCAAAAAATAATTGCATAATATTCTCATGAAATCCTCCATGTAGGAACACTACCTTACTGATTAGGGTGAACTGTATGTGGTAATTTCAGTGCAAAAAAACTGTTCATATTTATCACCATTTGCATTGATTAAAGGTGTTTTAGGAATTTCAATTTTCTAATTCAGTTAGTGAAAACATTTTATGGAATCTACTACCTTTATGGATTAAGTGAAATTTAAAAACAAATCTAACACCTAAGAGCCATTACTTTAGTTAAAAATAAACATATCTCAGATTTAATGTCTGAAATGGCATTAACTAAATTCATATTAAAAACACTACTAGCAATGAGGTAAACATTATCACAATGTTAATTTAATGACATGAACAGATGTAGCTTTAAAAAGAAACATAAAGCACTGTAACTATACTAACTGAGTATAGAAAATAAGACTACAAGTAGCAATAAAGATACTTCATATTTCTTCTGAAAAACAGGTCCAGTAATGTATTATAACAACTAAAAGACATTGCAGACTAAACTAATTCTGTTTCCAGGGATGAGGAATGTGCAAGCACATTTTAGCAATAGTTTAGATAGATTCCAAGGCTAGGAGTAAAGGCATGCAGTAATTAGTTTTTGAGGTTACAAATTAAAGGGCACTGATTATGCAGTTTTATGCTTTATGTTTACCACTCACCATTGTATTAATCCATAATAATTAATGTTAAAAATTGCTGTTACTTTGCCAAAGAATAGCTCACAATTATACGTGTCAGCCAACTGTTGAAAATTAAGTTTATTTGTGTATTAGGGAACATGCTTAATAACATTGAATTAATCAAAATTTTATTTATAAATGTTTCTCTCATATAAAAGAAGTCTGGATATAAGCAATTCAGAATTAGGCATCTCCGTGGAGTTCTCTATATAATATTCCACCATAATTTTGTGTGGCATCTATACCTAAGTCAACTAATGTTTCCTTTGACTTCTGCAACTCCAATCATAACAATGCAGGCAAGCATAAGAAGTAAAGAGAGAAGTGCCAACTCCTCCCTTATGAATTAGCTTCACTAACATAGCTCCATTGAAGTAATCTCACCCAACACCTGCGCTAACATTTCAATGGCCAAAATGTAATAATGTGGCATAAAATGTGTTGCAATTGAAATCTGAATATATATTCCTTTTATTCCATCTAGAATATTGTGCCCAGATTTTTTTAAGTGGTTTATATTTTTAACGAAAAAGGGTAACATGGATGTTGTAATGTCAAAATATGAAATACCCCACTAGTAAACCAAACACTTGCAGAAGTGTTAAACTAAAAATCTGCAAATTTTCAATGATGTACACAGGGTGAACTAAACCCATAAAGGTTAAATGACTTTTGCAAAGTCACACAAATACTTAATGGAACTACAGGAATATAAATCTTGATCTGTCCACTAGTTCATGACTAATTTGAACATAATATGCCACCTTCAAATTTAACTGTTTTTAACCAAGTACAAAAATGAAATTTATATCTTAGACAAACAAAAAAATGGCCTTTGAAGCTTTTTTAAAAACTATTTTAGTCAATTTTTAAGTATAATGTCACAAGTGAATATAATTGCCCAAATGAAAAGTGTTCATTTCAATAAATTTTCATACAATGAAACAAATCTGTAATTACCCACCAGTTAAAATTATCTCTACAACTCTAGATGCCTCTAATATGACACCTCTAAACCAATAGATCCTCCCTCCACCCAAAGTTAAGCATGAGCCTGGTTTTTAACACCATAAATTAGTTACATACAAATTACATTTGTATGCTATATGTTTGTGAATTGTATCCTTTTATGTAACAGTAACTCATTCACTTTCATACAGTACCATTTTGTAGACTTCATTTAATATTCTATTGTTAGACATTTGTGTTATTTCTATGTGTTGAATACTGCTTCTATGAATATTCTTGTACCTGGGTTTTGGACCACTCATACAGGCACTCCTATGTGACCTAGGAGAAGAATTGTTGAGTTATAATATTAGCTATTGACAGTTCTACTTTGTTTCATTTTCTTACCAAGACACAGTCTAGAGATTATAAATTAATAGATCTCTATGGTTATGCTGCATTGCAGAGAGAGGGCCATGTGTTTATATTCCTACATTGGCCTTCCTTGGGTTAAAACTCTTTCCAGTTCAGTACAGTTCCTTCAGAGGTTGGCAGCAGAGTAGGAGAATCACCTCAGCAACTGCAGAATGCAATCATTCAGTAGTGAAGGGGTGAATTCCTGATGCACACCAACATTGCTTTAGTCGTGCTCACAAGTATGTAGTGATGGTAATTTTAGGAACAGAGGAACCAAATGGTTAAAATACTGGTGCTGTTTAGAGGTAAATGCCTTTTCCCCTTCAACAACAATGCCGACTTCACGAGGCATATTGATGTTGTACTAAAAACAATTATGGGCATTACCAGAGCCTATCCCTTTAGATCTCTGACAGAATGCATGTTGCATTTAATGTATCTTGATTCGGTCTTTTAAATTTTAATTCAAAATCAAGTCACAGTTTCAATAATTAGAAATAACTTTGTTTTAAAAAGTGATTCGGGCCATTGCTAATGCAAAATCAATTAGGCATAACACTCCTTAAATCTTAGAAGAGTAGTTACTTAATACTGTTATTGCCCTGAACTGTGATTAGATACATGTTTTACATGTGACTTTATTTGATTAAAATGTCTTTTCTGATGCTTACAAACTCAACACTACTAAATTTGTTCTAAGATATGCTGTATGATGGTAAAGAAATGCATCACTTATTTTTATCATATTTTAATATTTTATCTGGATATTAGCATTGTTAATATTTCCTTCCATCCATCCCAAATATATGCTTTTTAAATTTTTGAGCATACAGATTGAACATACACATATAGATAATTTTCTTTTAACATCATTCTAATCTTAAGATACCAAAGCAACATTAACAGAAAAAACAACATATCCCACGTAGTAAGTTCTTCAAACACTAATATTGTTATTACCAGAATCACAAAAATAGGAGAAACTTTATGAATGTAAAAACAGGGAGACCACTAGATTGTAAAAAAGACAATATCTTAATGCTTCATTAAAAATGAGCAGATTGAGCAAACAGTTAAGGCAGTCGTCTTCTTTGATTATCTTTTTATGAAAGGTACATTGTCCTATAGAAGTGGAATCCAATAGAATAAAACAAATATGCACAGTACGACCATATAAAAACAGCCATTTCCCCACACATAAGTACTCTATCATTTATAGATTATGTCAAATGCTAACTCTTAAGAAATTATACTAGAATCATCCAACTGGATGTTTCCCACTCTATGTCTCTTGTGTTGTCACATTATGTTTTCACGTTCATTTCTTGCTGCAGACAAAAATGCATTGGCTTTAGAAATTTAAATTTGGTTTAACCAGGGATTTTTGAACATTGTCTTACATTTGATTGGCATGTAACATTTATTTACTGAATAATTATTTCTGTATCTAACCAATTCTAAAACAATTTTGTTTTAAATTATCAACCTAAAATTGGGACTTCCAATGAACAGAGGTGTGCCTCAGTTATTTTGAGCATACCTTATAAAATATATATTCAAATGTAATAAAATGCATACTTTTACTATTTGCATCAATAGGTAACCTGTGGAAGTGTTTAGGTATGATCCATATTTAAATGCATGTGTGTTTGTGTGTGTGACTTCTCCCCAAACTTCACGGTGAAACAAAAGTATTTCAGCAATATCTGTACATTGTGGTTCATCCATGAAGCAGTAATTTTTGTTATCACATAACCTGTACATTGCCTTCGTGTGTGTATATGTGGTTTCATTCTTGCATGAAATGAAGAAACAAGTTCTGAGGACTTTAAGTGATTTATACAAATCGTAGAAATAATAAATAAATGCACTTGTGCTCACGTGGTTTTCATATTTACATTGTTACTTCTATTTTTCTCTTAATTTATTTCTGCTGCCCCTAAATTTGATTCTCATTTTGATATCTACATAAATTATTTCTTATGCTTATAATCTTATATACTTTTAAGTGATATGCCACCTTATTTATTGATTACATATTCTTTCATAATCAGTAATAAAAGTTAAAAGGTGCATGCTTCTAATATATGTCAAAGATGATCTACTGTAGAAACCTGGGCATTTTATTGTTTACTTCATATTTCATTGTAACATTGGACATTACAATGACCATGAATCATTATTGATTGGCAGATGGTCATAAAATTTTTGTGTGTACCAGAGAACATTTCAATTACTATTAACCTTACAAATATTTTGAAATATTGCATTTAAATGGATACTGTATTTGTTTAGTATGAAGATTTCCTGGTCAACTAGGTCAACTAGAAAAATCAGTGTATATACTTCAGCTAATCATAAGCTTCTGATTTGTACTTTAATATATTTTAGAGCTCTTTATAAACAAAACTTTCTCATAGTTGCTCTTTAACAAAATCATATGATGGTCAATTAGCAGAATGACTGTACACATACTCACCAGTGAGCTGGCCCTCTCAGACTGAGTCAGCCAATGGGAAGAGGGTCACATGAGTGCTGAACTTGGGAGGCTTTCACTTGGTACTGGGTCTTTTCCTCAACCAGGGGCAAATTTCATTTCTATAGCTTCACTTAGAAGTTCCCTGACTCAGTATCCCTACAATGCAGAAATCATTCAGCCGTTATGAGCGCAGTCCAGCCTCCTGGGCACAGCTTTCTACAAGACCAAGTGCCTGAGAACCACATGTGCTCTGCTTCTTCTCTTATTTTAAGTCCTTCTCTACACCCCCTCCAAAAAAAACCCTATATTTTATCATTATACTAAGTGGTAACAGTAATCTGTGTGACTGTCCCTCTGCAATAAATGGTGACTACACAAATTAGTAAACAAATATAACTGTTCAAATAATTATTTTAAAATACATTTAAGAAGAGAAAGTTAGAAACATCTAGTATATACCTTTAAGGAATCAGTTTTATTTATTTTTTCCTATGTAGTTGCCATAAAATTTTAATAATTAAAAAGCATATACTTTTGAAAGAGCAATAGTATATAAAATAAAATATAGGTACAACATGAGGTAATCTCTTGGAAGCCTAGTAACAATTTTAAAGAACTCTTGAGGCAAAAACAGAAAATCTCATTAATATCACTAGCTTATTTGGAAAGAAGACAAAAGGGCTCTAAAATGTAATGGCTACAATTCTTCAGAAGCACCCGTCTGGAAAAACTCTAATATTTATGCTAATATAATTCTATTTTTAAGCACATTATGGCATGTGTGTATGTGTGTGTATCTTAGAATACTGTTTTGATAATGTAGCATGTAAAATATGAGGCTATTTTTAATTTTAAAAGTTCAAATTTGAATTATAATTTATATAATTTGATGTATTTTCCACCTATAAGTAAAAATGCAATTTCATTAAAACTCCCAGTTTTAATGGTTTTCTACATAAATAAAAAAAACCCAAAGCGTTGGTTTTTAGTTTTTAGTTTTACCTCAGAGAAAAATGAGTGATTATTAGTTTCTTGGAAACAAAATGCTCAAATGATATAATTTGTGATAATAATAATAACAATAAAGGCTGTGCCTTAAGTTACACATGAATTGGCTGAGTGTAGAAGTCGTATTATTTTGGTGAATTAAAAGGACATAAACTTTTCAAATTTGTTTATCTTTCAAAACTTCGCTGTGAACAGTAGGAGAAAACTTAGTATATGTCAAACCCTTGCTACGTGAACCAAAAGCACCGGCACCTTCTGTGCGTATTTTTAAACTGCAGAATCTGAGGACCTCCCAGAACTATCCAAAGCCTGGACTTTAACTAGAACTCAAGTTGATCAATCCAATGGATGCTTGAGAGCCCTTGTGTCAGGCCTATAATCCCCCAAGCTGGCTATATATTAGTGTTACCTGAGAGAGTATTTAAACTGCAGATGCCTGGATCCCATTTCCAGTTTCCCTGATCATGAGATGTTCGAAGTTTCTCTGAGTTATTTCAATGTGGTGCTAAGTTTGAAAACTTCCTATCTAGGCTCTTTAAGAGTGCTTTATCTCATATAATTCTAAATACAAGCATACAATCAGGGCACCGTTGCCTTCATTTGGTAGATGCAAAGGGAAGACATGAGAACTGAAGCTTTCATATGGCATAGTTAGTATTCAAATAACAGCCACAATTTATTTTCTGTAAAAATCGTATTCTCTTCAGTAAATGATCATGGATCTGAGAGAAACTCAAGAGCACATATATTGGGACGTGTGTGTGTGTATGTGTGCGTGTGTGTGTAATATAAAAAAGAAAATTCTTGGGCTAACCTCTCCATAAAAGAATCATTAAGACTAAAGAGATTTACTAGCCCATTTCAATTAAAACTTGGCTTTTACCCTTTACTTTTTATTTAAAATGAAAGAGCACACAGAATACCATCAAATTTGAGGAGTGTTTTAACTAATCATTAAATCTTTAAGTGTATTGTGTTTCTCTGCTAGTTTTTGTTGCATGTTTGTTTACATATAAATGGACTTATTCCTAAAATGATGGACATGTATAAATCGGTAAAATTAAAATTTCCAAATTGGATACCACATTAAAAGAATAAAGGAAGGTTTCGTTAGCAGCAAACATACATATTTAGAGTTTAAACGCCTTCTTGGAAGTTACATTCTCTGTTTATGTAAGGCACGTGCTCATCACTGCATTCTGGCAACAAATATGAAAATGGCCATTTGAGCAGTTTCAATAGTTGTACTTTTCATTAGACAAAAGTAACATTATTATACAGAAATATAACAAAACTAGATAGTAAGCCTTGGAGAATTTTATTGGAAAAATTTTCTTCATAAAAAAAGAATAAATAAGAAATATTAAATATTCTTGTTTTTTAAATTATGTTTTAGAAGTAGATTAATTCTGTGAAAGTATTACATATATTAGTAAAACACTGAAAAGGCAGTAACTATAAATTTGGCAGTGCACTTATATGATATGAAGTAATTTATAAAATTTATTTTACAGATACTTAGTAACAGCTTCTTAGACTGATATCATTCTCCTTACATTTTATAGATGAGGAAAGCAGAGATTAAATTATCAGAGTAGATTTAATTTAATCAATGGCTTGTGAAAAGTAACAGCTATGAGACTGAGTAACTATAAGTGAAACTGAGATGAATTTGATTTACTAATTCTCCCTTACTTTCACCAATGAAACAACTACGGTATCATATAGTTTATAAACCACAGATGTAGAATAGGTGATGTATATTGGGAATCAGCCAATAAATGAGCAAATTCAATCTTCCTCAGGGCTTTGTAAATCAAGTTTTGTTATAACACAGCCACGCCCACTTGCTTCTGATTGCCTGTGGTACTTTCACTTTACAGCAGTAGAGTTGAGTAGCTGTGACAGAGATGATAAAGACTTTTTGGCTTCATTTACTAAAATTCTTTGTACTGAAAAAGTTTGCTAAGCCATGATATAGAACAATATTTATTAAATGTTAAGTTTGGAATACTAAGATTATAACCAATGTGCCTTGAAAAAAATTTCATTGTCCAATATCTCTGGGAAATGCTGGACTAAAGAAACTAAGCAGTTTTTCTTACTTTTTTTGACTTTTAAATAAGTTAACATCATTTGTGAATTCAAAGATGAGATTATAAGGATAGCTTTAGTAAGTTATCTTTTATCTATAGAATTTTTTTTTCTTTTAGAACAACTAATTTGTGAATGCTAGGGTTTCAGGGAGCACAGGTTGGTCCCTGTTGCACTGGACAGTTACATGTTAATTTCTTATTTCAATAAACACACATTCTACTGTACATCTTAAAAATAAAGTTAGATAAAATGATAACATGTTTATATAATCATTGTTTACAAACACTCTCTTTCAAAGGTCAAATAAAAAATAATTAGCTGGGAAACTGGGAAATTATTGCTTTTCTATATACTTTTTAAACTGATTGAACATCTAAGTTTATTTCTTTTTACCTCATTACTTTAGAAAACATAAGCTCTTTTCATAAAATATTTACAGAAAATACAAAAATGTTTTCATTGGGTATGTTCTTATATTATCTCTGCAAAAACATAAGCTAGTCAAAGTAACAACACATACAATGTCATTAAGATTCTGTCCTAGTTCCCAGCCCCTCTGATGAGTATAGTCAGTCTGGCAGTTGGTATCATAGTAATGAAAATTGGGGGTGGAAAAATAATGTTAGTGTAATGCTCCAAGAAACATTTGTTTCTCTATTTAGATGTTCATAATTATATGGTAACACTAGGTATGAGGTCACACTTTCCAGAAAGAATCATTCTAAAACAAAAGAGAAATAAAAACAAACAAAAAAAGGAAGCATTCTGTTGAGAAATAAGGCAAAGTAACTGACCCTGTATGGCCTACGTGATTTAGGAATAATTTAATAGAATCAATATTTTTTAAAAAGTGTGTCTTTTGTTCAATTTTCCATCAGATATCCAAGAATGACCATGGTAATGACTGGTGTATTCTGGTCACATTTTTTTTCAGGAGTACTGCAATCACCAGTTTGGTGGCAAAGAGAGCTTTTCATTAGTCAAAGCATTGCACAATAGACAGGGATCTGTAGTGGAGAAGGAGGAGCTTGAAGAAGGTCACACAGACTTAAACATTGTTTGACAATTGTAACAATATGCTTTTTCAAAAACAAAACAAAACAAAGAGTAAACACACTTTATTGTACAGTGACGCATCACTGCATTCAGTTTACTATTGTATTTTGTGCATGATTTTAAAAGACACTCAAATTTGAGTCTCAATGGATACTCCAAACATATTACATCTGATTTTCTTGCTTAAAAATCAAGATGCTTACCTTTTTAATATAAGAAGACTCTTCCTTATTCCCCTAAATTCTGTGAATTCAAACCTCATAATGTTTGAAGCTAAAAATTGCTTATTTTTGTCGACAGCATTAAAGATAAAATGGCCCTGGCTGGTGTGGCTCAGTGGATTGAGTACCGGACTGCAAACCAAAGGGTTACTGGTTCCATTCCCAGACAGGGCACATGCCTGGATTGCAGGCCAGGTCGCCAGTAGGGGGCACGCAAGAGTCAGCCATGCACTGATGTTTCTGTCTCTCTCTCTTCCCCTCTCTCTAAAAATAAATAAATAAAATCTTTAAAATTGATTTTGCTTTATATGGTTGATTACATTTGCATGATATAAAAAATGAGAAAGAAATTTTCTTTTATATTTATTAAAAAAAATCAACTGACCATAAAAGTGACTATTTATTTCTAGACTTTCCAGTTATCTACCTACCTAGCCTTATGCTAATATCAACCTCTTGGGTTTCTATAGCTTTGTAGTATTTTGACATCAGGGGATGTGAGTCCACAGACTTTATAATTATTTTTCAAGAATGTTTTCTTTATTCTGGGTACCTTAGATTTTCATGTAAATTTTAGGATCAGCTTGTCAATTCTACAAAGAAGGCAGCTGGATTTTGCTTGGATGGTCTGCTGTGCTTGGTGTAGAGCCTCTATCCTAAAAGTAGGGCATGTGTATAAGAGGATTAAATGGTAATGGAAAAATACAATATTTTTTAAAAGAATTTTTTAAATGTAGGGGTTGAGCAGAGGAAGAAAGGCTGGTGGAGGAAGATAGCCCCCAAATTCTCACCTGGAATATGGTCTTTGCAGTACAGAGCTGGGAGAACTGAAGTTGGGAGAGGGAAAGCCCCAACTTCTTGTGGACATCTACCCAGAGTGGTTCTTCCATCATCCTGTGCTGGAGGAAGAGGAGAGAGACAGCATGTTGTGGATCAAAGTCCACAGACTCAGGGTTTATGTATACATAATAAGTTTTCTCAAATAAATGGGTTTTTGTTGTGTGCCTTAGGACAAAGTCCAGACATGTTAAATGTGTGTGTGTGTTTTAAAAAATATTTTTACCAGCTGTGGTTGTTTTCCTGGAGAGTAAGTGTATGAAGGTCTTTATGCCCTTTTTCCAGGAGTGGATCCTCACCATTGTGTTTTAAATGATCATATTCCAATATGATATTTTAAAATTAAAGCAATGTAAAATCTCCCAGCTAATAAATGACTACTAGCTTGTATGTCCAAAGGGAAAACTATTGTATAAATGTTCATTTGATATTAATGAAATTTTACACATATAGGACAGTATTTTTTAATTTGAAAAGATTTGATATCACTCTCCTATGATTACTTGGAAATAATTAAACTAATTCATTATTAATATATATATACCACAAATCAATTTTAAAGCTATAAAATAGAGATTGAAAAGTTTGTAAATGTAAGCCACAGTGAAAATGTGGGGAATGAAATGAATGAGAGTAAAGAATGAGAAATGGCATGGCAATGACATGGAAAAGACAGGAAATGCAGCAAGGCCATGATAGCAGTTACCCTTCACTGTCTGATTTCCTTATTTTATAAGATCTATAGATAGTCTTTTTAAATATAGACTAAAGCAAATTTTAAAAATCAATAAAAATAACTCAGAATGACCTATGTCAGCTTCAAGATGTGTGTGTCCTCCACTTGGGCTGATGTGCTGGTGATGAGTATTACTGTGACCACTTGTCTTGAAACATGGTTCACGGTTGTTCATTGTTCTTCGTCTTCTCCTTCCTCCTCTCCCTCTTCCTCTCTTTCTTCTTCTTCCTCCTCCTCCTCCTCCCCTTCCACATCTTCCTTCTCCTCTTTCTTCTTCTCCTCCTCCTTCTCCTCCTCTTCCACCTCCTTCTCTTTTCTTTTTAAGACCTAATAGATCTGAATAAAACTCAAAGTATCATAGAAACATACAATATTTATACCATAACAGCTCTGGTCTGGAGAGACCAATCATAGTTTCCTTTTTACTTATCTCAGTCTGTAAAAGCAGATGCCCAACTTGCCCCTCATTGAGTGATGGCATCACAGTCTCAGGAATTAGACTACATCATGTGGTAATGTGTAAATGTTGTTTTCTTTATTTATTCATTTTGGCAATACTAACTAATTGACCAATGTATCAACAAGTGCCCTGCGAGGAAATCAGAAACATTCTAGGTATTTTTTATTCAGAAATAATTTTACACAGGGGTGTGTGTGTGTGTGTGTGTGTGTGTGTGTGTCTGTGTGTAGAGAGAGAGAGAGAGAAGAAAACAAATAGGAGATGATGAAGGGACATAAAAAAACAATGAGGACAGGTTATCACGCAGGACAGGAAGATAAGATGGACACAGGGATGAAGTAGAGTCACTAGAACTTAGAAGTCAGTGACATCTGTAACTACATGAGTGTCCCCTGGAAGGAGTTGAACAAGGAACTGGTAGTGCAGGAGAGAGGCACCAATTGAAGAAAAGTCAACTTGAGAGTAAGCTAGACAGAAATATCTGGTTTCTCCCCTTCTCCCTCGCTCATCTTCCAACAGTGCCATTCCATGGTTAAACCCACCTAGTAGCCATTAAGCAAAGTAACCTTGGAAATATAGTTTCAGAACAGCAAGGAATTAATTAGAATTCAAATGATAAATCTGGAACAAGTATATATCAGGCACTCTTTTAGGTAATAGAAATTTAGCATGAAACAAAACTAACTTTTAAGAAATCTAACTTTCATACCATGGGAGCTTAATATGTAGCACTTAATATGTACCAGTTACTGAAAATAACTCTAAGTTTATCAATTTACTTTAAATATACTAATCCATTAAATCTTATAAAACTCTATGGGTTGAAAATTATTATTGTCTTTCTCATTCAGATGAGAAATTAACAGACAGGAAGGTTAAATCCCTTAGAATGTAATGCTTACAGGTGACAAAACCAGGGTTCAATCCAAGCATCCTGGTTCAGAGTATGTTCTCTTTAATCATACTCCATTCCATCTTTCCAATGCTGTTTGCTTTCAATTCTTTTTTTATATCACACATAAAGATAATCTTAAGGATAACATTAAGAATTTTTTTAATCTTTAAGGTTCATAAAGATTTAGAATGTTTCAAGTACTTAGCATAAATTTGTTCACTATGACCCCCAAATTTATTTATTTATTTATAAATATGTATATATATATATTTATTTCTCTGCCTCTTGAATAATTCAAACATAAATGGACAGTCATGCATTATTAATGCGGCACAAAAGCATGCTGAATTTTATAAACAATGAAAAGAGAACTTCCAGTGAATGCTTCCATACCTCAGTTTTTAGGATTTTTAGATGATGAGAGTAAAGAATAAGAACCAAAAGTTAATATTGTAAATTAAATGTCACACGTGGAGCTAGGGGGCACGGGGTACTTCTGAATAAAGGAGAGTATTTAGCCTACTTTATAATTTCTCCATTGTTACACAGAATTTTAACAAAAGCTAATGGAGGGATTTTCTAAATAAATAAGTGTAGCATTCCCAATGATTGCTACAACATACCAGAATAATTCTTTTCTAAGTATATGCTGTGATTTCCTTTGTAAATGTGTCCATGTAAAAGCATTCTGATTGAAAAGTAAGTTTTACCTCTGTCCCCTTTACGTGTTCAGCACATCAGAGATGACGTTTGTGAAAGTATCATTTATTGTACAGTACTTATCAAAGAACAACAAAACCAAAAATACCTCCTCATTAAAGTCAGAGGTACTGTGGTAGTATTTTCACCCCTCTATCTATGGTTCTTACAAGAAAACTTGCTGTACCTTGCCCCAAGTGGGCGGCACATCTTCTGGTCTAAAATTATGTGGATGCATGTCATAGTGACTGACAATAAGATCTTTGATTCTTTTTAACTTCAAAACAACTCCTAGAGTTTAAAATAACTGAAATGTGAACTGATGACTGTGGAATTCTTGCCGTCCTTTGTGAATGATGTATAGTATAAAATGAAAATCTCTTCCTAGTGCACAGAACACTGACATCATGTCATTACAGCCATGCCAGCCAGCAGCCCATTTAGTGAGAACGCCATTCGGAAAATCTTGCCCATTCTGTAAGTAATTCAGCCTGCGTGAAGCATACTATATGATGGGAGGCTTAGGTTTCCACTATGAACTTATATTTTTCTACTCCCATTTCCCAACTAAAAGGTTTATCTTTAAAAGGCTTTCGCATTCCAAATTCATTCATATCCTAATTTCAGATGAGGTATGAAAGTTAGATTTCTTAAAAGCATTGAAATCCTAATATCCACCAACAGATTGTTACATAAAAGCCATTTCCTAAAATCTATTAACCTGTTAGCAGAGTCCTCCTTTTGTAATATTAAGTGGTTGAAGAGTGAAAAAGAGAACAGGGCATTGACCATGGTGGCTGTCTTGAAATGAATGCGAGGCTTTAGTTGTCTTCTAAAGACCAGTAGGAAGTTGGATCCTCTATCCATAACTAAAAAGTATTTATTGTAAATTCTGTAAAAATGTATTCATGTGGTATTTAAGCATATTGCATTATGCCTTTAAAGTATGTATAAAATATTTCTTATAATTTTATTGCAGAATTTAACACACACTGGCTCACTCTACCTAGGTAGTATAAATAAAAGTAATGATAGTGATAAGAAACAAACACTTATTAGACCATAAATACCCAAATATATGTTGTCCATATAAGTAGCCATCCTTGGAGTCTATAGATTTATTAAAATATTATGATCACTGAACTTAATTTTGATATTATCTTGAGAAACTATTTGTAAGACTCATAGAACTTAATGAATTTTTAATACAGGGAAAATAATACAGCTTTGTATAATATGACATTTAGTTAAAGGTCACAACATCAAAGACATTATGAAAGTCAACATCAGGGAGCAGCCTTTTATTACCTTAAAAATTCATAGTGTAAATTAATTTATGACATATTTTACCTTTAATCATCATCTAATGTACAAGGATATGCATTTCTGTTCTTTCTATTTTTTTAACGTTCAGAAGTGAATATTATGCTTAGATTTAAACTCAAGGCCACACTGGGCTTTGTTAACGTAGAGGCAGGGAGTCTACAAACCACTTAAGCTCAGCTACTTGGCCCTTTATTAAGCCTACCAGTAGGGGATGCCAGGAGAGAAAAGTCCTGGAGGGGGAATAAGAGTGGTTCTTTCTGCGTAGTAATAATAATCATGCGGTGTCTCGTCTCTTTAATTCTTCAATTCTTTTCTGACATTTCAACCTTAGCTGTGAGGTCTGAGGAAACCCAGCTCAGTATCCTGCCAAAGTATGCTCTGCAGCCTTTGTTCTAACCCAAATTCTATACTGCCTGGAATTAAACCAACTGATTTTAAAAAATAAATAAATAAACTGGCTTATAATAGCAAAAAATCAAAAAATAAATAAATGAGATTAAATACAGCGCTAACATGCTAATACTAAAAATATCTGGTGCTTTCTCAGGGGGAAGCTCTGCTGAGCTTCAAGAGAACATCAGGCTCCATCTGAGTGGTACCTTCTTATCAGTGATGTCCAGCCTTATGTGGCTTTTCCAATCTTTTAAGTTTTTAATTATCCCCATCTTTTTTCTTGGTTCTACCAGCCCTAGGTGGGTCAGTGCCTCTTGCAGTCACTACCTCCATGCCCCTAGTATTCATTTTTATGCCTTGTCTTCAATGACAATTGTCCACTATTTTCCCATCCTTGTACCTTTTTACAACCCCTCCCTTGAAGTGGAGTTTACTAGCCTTTTCTTGAATCTGAGTTGGCATTGCCACTTGTTTTGACCACAGCAAGGGACAGAAATGAGGCCTGGCAACTTCACATTCGTTCCCTTGGAGTTTTGTGCCACCAGATAAGAAGTCCAACCATGCTGCTTTGAGAGAAATCTAGCTAGTTCCTGACATTTCAGCTACCCTAGGTTGACAGATGTGTAGATGAGCCATTAGGATTTTCCAGCCCCAGCAGAGCTTTCATTGTATGAAGTTGTATGAGTTATCCTAGTTGAGCCACTTGGAAAAGAAGGAGTGCCCAGATGATTTGAGCCAATTCACAGAATCAGATTTTATTTAATATTATTATTAGTGGCCTGTATAATAGAAAAAAAGACAGCTAGTAATTGTACCATTAAATATTAAGCATTTATTTTAATAAAAATTGTTTTTTCTTCAAAAATATCTATTAGGCTTACATAATTATCTTGTTTAATGAATTCTTTAAATTTTCCTGATAATCAAATTCTTGTTATAGTATTTTCTTAGATTGCTTGGAATTCGGTTATTTGTAAAATGTATTAACCAATTGTGGATATGGAAAACATGGCAAAACATCTCATTTCAAACAAATTGTTTCATTGGTTTCAATATTTATGTTTGGATCTGTCAATGTTCAGTCAGGAGAGACATCACACAGCAGTTAGATTAACAAGGTACATTTATTATAAAGTTTAACCATCTCTGAAAGAACTAAAAAGGCTTTATCAGTTATATACTGCTATATAACTAACTACTTTTTTATTTAGTGGTTTAAGACAATCATAATTTATTTTTTTCCTCATGATTCTGTGAGTTGGTTCAAATCATCTGGGCAGTTCTTCTATTCCAAGTGGTCTAACTAGGGTACATCACACAACTTCATACAACTGGGAGCTCAGAACCCTCAAATTTCACTAGTTAGAATATATAAACTAAAAATATTTGAAGCTGAATCTTTGACCAAAATTTTGACTGTGCCAGAGAACTGGAGTGTGGAAGAACTTTGTGGTCAGTAAGCATTTTAAATGTAGACAATACACTGGTATGTATGCATACATTTTTTTTCTTTTTGTAAGTTAGAATAATAAATGTCCAATTCCTTGTCCTTCTCTTTCCCTGGGAGAAATAGGAAAAGGCATTTACCTCAAACTGCCTATTTAAAGATGTGACAGTGAGCATAAATTTTACAGTGGCTGGAGTAGGCGATTTGAAACGTTCTGTGCATTTTCATAAAAACCTTAAGGTCTGTATGGTTACCCTGCTTAGAAAGACTATTAAAAATCTATATATAAATTTGGAGTACTTTCACTTTTGTATGTGCAAGCAAGAGGATGCAAAAAAAGGATCAACTATATAAGCAAATGTTATAACCCAAAGCGTGTATGCAGAAATTAGTTTAAAAACAAGACATAAGGATTCACAAACATGGTTGTGTATGTGGTTTGAAAGTTGTTTTGAGCTAACATAATTAATTTCAGTAAGGCAAAATAAAGCAAATATATTTGTTAACCCATTGTTCTATAATTTATAGGTACCAACTTCAGAGATTCATAATCTGGTTGATGAACTAGAATATATTTAAACTAAAATTTGTAACCTTATTTTTTCATTCCTAGAATTAGTAAATTAGTGGTTATTTACTTTGTAACACACTTTTATATTGTATATTAATTACTATTTGAGATATTGTGTCAAAGAATATTACTTTCCCCATACTAGTTTATTTTGTTTTAAAATGTAATGGCATTATATCATTTTGTCTAGTATGTCTATACACTCTTAAATATACTGTCAAATTTCCCTCTTGTGATTTAAATATGATTATAAATTGTATTGATTATGTACTGCTCCATTACAAAGCAGCCTGAGACTTAATGGCTTGAAATGGGTGTGGACAAAGTACTGCCTGCATCCTGTGGCGTGGTTTCCTATGACCTGCTATTGTTATAGAAAAGTGTTTTTCATGACTTTATAAGGTTGTAAGAACAGGGACCCTGAATCACAAATCCTAAAACATTTGACCCTTTGCCAAAATTGGTTGTCAACATCTGGCTTAAAACAACCACCGTTTTATTATTTATTACAATTTGAGTGGACTAAGCTGGTTTGTTTCTTTATTGCTTTTGCTTTGAGGTCTCTAATGTGGTTGTAGTCAGATAATAGCTGGACTTAACAGCTGAAGCTGGCTGTTCATATACTTGTATTTCTCCATGTAGATTTTTCTCTCCAGTTGGTACCTCATCAGACAAGACCTCCCCACATGAACCTCTTAAATTATAGGGTACCCTGGGTTTCTTCCGTGATGTCTCACAGTTCCGTGAGTGAAGAGGAAACTACCTTAAGGCTCTTCTTAATTCTTGGATTTAGAACTTGCTACTTCCTCTGCATTCGTTTCATCAAGTTAGTCAAAATTCTAGCCTAGATTCAAGTAGAAAGGCATAACTCCCACCTCCTGCTGGAAGGAGTATCATTTACATATTGCAAGGGCAGAAGTTTTGAGACCCTCCACACTTAGACCACAACAACTACTTCCCATTTTTCAAAAATACCTCTTTCCTCACTAGATTGCCAAAACGATCATCCTTTAAAGTATAAGCTTGAATCCTAGAATTTCCCAATTTAAATCAGGGCCGGTGTAGATAAGGCTCCTTGGTGTGATTTCCCAGGTTTACTTCCTTAAATAGTGTACCTTTTGAGTGAAGGACCTTTGAAATAGCCAAGATTTTTAAAATTCCTTTTGGCCAGCATACGAATAGTGAGCAAGAGAAGAGAATCCGTACTGAGGTTTCATTCAAATGAGGGGGAAACGACAGGAAGAGGGGAATAAGTAGCTCATAGCAATTTCATTATCCAACAGAAGCAGCGATTCCTAACCTTTTTGGTACCAGGGACCAGTTTTGGGGGAGGTGCAGTGGAGCTCAGGTGAGCTTTGCTCTCTGGCCTGCTGTGGATGGAAGGTGGGAGATAGGAAGCTGAATCTTCACCCCCCCGCTGGTTCCTAACAGTCCACTAACCTGCATCAGTCCCCAGCCTGGGCGCTGGGGACCCCTGTAACTGGGGATATATACCTTGTTCCCTGATGAGAGCTTCCAGTTCCATTGAAGTGGATCCCTGTAGATGCTGGCTCCAACCTCCCGGATTTTAATTTGCTCTCTGAGTTCACCTCACTTTTGTATAAGAAATGCTTCATGTTTGCAACTCAATAGCCTTTTCAGCCTGAATACTGCTTACAGACCCTGAGGGCCTGGGGGCACTCTTTCATTCTGAATTGCACCTGTTCCTTTCAATCCAACATGATACAATTCCTTTAACAGAACTTATAGATTTTTATGTATCAAATTATAATAAAATCCTTTAGACAAAAACATATATCACTCATATTTCTTTCAAAGGCAGAACCTTCTCTACCTTGGACCTCCAGTGAGACTGTTAATGTAAAGTGTCCTTTAGATTCTTAGAAATCCTATTTTTGACCTAGAGCCATTTTTGTCCAGGCAAAAATGTCTAGAGATAAGAAATTAGATATGTCCGAGGTTGAAAATGGGGCCTGCAGTCCTCTTTGATCTCAGAGTCACCCCGAGGCCAGGTTTTGCTGGCGGTGGCCTAGATTTGACCTTTACTCAGAGGCTATTTCCTGTTTTATTTCCTTTTGCCTTTTAGAAAAATTGAGAATAAGACAAAGTTTTATTTTTGAAGCCAGAACATTCTTGCTTTTTTATGTTTCCTCTAAATTATCTTGCCAATTTGAGCAGCTCTCTTTTCAGTTCATCGGACTTCTCCTATACTTTATCATCGACAGGTTTGTTTTTTTTAATCAAACAAAAACAACAAACTAGTTTACACTCTCAACCCTCTGCCTAGAAATCTCATTAGCCAGATCAACAAGTTCTTTAGGTGCCCTTTCAATCTTTCATGATGGCTTGGTTGACTGTTTTTTTAATTATTTGCTTTTATATAACTTAGGTCCTTTTCTTTCCAGCTCAGGTGATTTTTTCTTTCTCCTTGAAGCCTAACAGGTTTCTCAAGCTGTTTCCAGCTTCTACCAATTGCACTGTCCCAAAACAAACGGCACATTCTAAGATTGTTTTTTTCTTGAAACGGCAACCTAATTCTATCTAACAAAGTCTATTTCATTTGTATTTTATCAATAACAAATAACTCTAAAATTTGGTGGCTTACACAACAACAACTTTGTCATATCTCATGATTACATGTGTTGGCCAGAACAGAGCTGGGGGTTGCTTTGTAAATCTAGCTTGATGTCTCTTATGTGCATACAGCCATATGGTGGCCGTGCTTATCTGCTGGATCTAGATATCTGTGCCTCTGTACTACTCTATGTGGTCTCTCTATATTGTGTCTAAACTTCCAAGATCTCTTCAAGGAGCTCTCTCTGCAGCAGGATGACTTGGACTTCTTAAATGGCAACTTAGGGAGACTGTAGGCTGCCAGGTCTTCTTAATGCCAAGACTCAGAAGCCTCCAAACCCCAATTTGTGCGCACACCACAGACGAAGCAGTCACAGCACTCGTTCAGATTCAAGGACAGAGCATTCCACTCTCGATGGTCGGTAGTTAATGCACACACTGGGAGTGGTGAATAGGTTTCACATTACATTTAGACACTAGCTAACACAAACAAGGGCGTGTGCATGTGTATGTGGCTACCTGTGATTCTTTTCCTTAGAAACAAAAATATTTTTTGAATTGTAGAATTGTTTAAATATTGAAAATCAGGCTTATAATCTATTTTCTTGTTTTTCTTTCCAGTTTGAAGAATAAAACAGATGTGGTTTACTTATCTCTCCCTGCTCCCAATGAAATATAGTTAGTAAAAATAAAATGAGGCAATGCATAAAATGGAATACTTTTTGTTAATTTGCACCATTTTAGGAGGTCACTTTTATTACTCTAATTGGAATAGTTAATTGACATTTAGAAATTTGTGACAACCCTAGAATTTATAACAAGATTTTTAATATATTCTATCTGTGTTATAGGGGAAGAATGTGGGCTGGATTAATTATATAATAAGCTAACCTTGAAAATATGAAACCCCAAAAGCTGGAAGATCAGCAAGAACAGTCAATATCACCCATGATATAAACAGTAGAGCTGACATTTCTAGAAAAGCTAGTGTCCCAAAATTATTAACACCTTAATATGTGCTGCCTGAGATCCTGGTCCCTCACCCTGACAGGTACACAAATTAGATACTGAATATGTCCAGCACTACTAAACATTCAACATTGTGTAAATGACACAATATGGCTCGTACTAATAATCATGACAACTATCTTTCTTAATAAATCATAACTTGATGAACTGTTCAACTTAGAGAAAAATTTCTAGCAGCAAAATTTAACGTTCAGTTATTTCATCTCTCTCACTGATAATGAAAACAATACTTTTTTCTCTTTGGAGGGTTATATTTGCACTACTTTGTAAAAGTTTTGAGAAAAAGAGTAGACAAACTGGTGAAAGAGAGTATTTTTTCTATGCTTTTTAGGGGAAAGAAGTTCCATATTCCTTCAAATATATTTTTGGCCATGTTGTTATCTCACACACAAATGTTATGCAAATAATATTGACATATTATAAATTATTATTGAGGTGCTGGTATCAATAAAAAGTAAATTATAAGTTCTCAGAATCTGAGTTGATGTCCAGAATTAGATTTTTGCAAGTGCATTTGAAAACTATGTATGACAACTGCCAACTCCAGGTTATTGTATCGACTATTGAAACTTGCTGAATTGAGTTGAATATTGTCCCTCAACATCCCCACACTGTAGTGAAAACACCTGTACAATAATTGTGAACATTCAGGAAATATTCCACATCTGTTGCCATCTTTAAGGTAAAAATGTGTGGATTTACTTTAGAAATTGAGCAAAATACTTATTTTAATATAATCTTCGATTAGGTAATTACCTTGTGAAGAGAGTTCCTATTTTTTTTTTTCAGTTCTTGTCACTTTTCATGGCTGCATATTTGTAGAGTGTACCTAGAAGACATTAGAGTCTCTGTAATTTGTTAATGTTAGTCCATGTGAAATTTATATTTCTTGCAGAAACTGATCACTGGATATATTCAGTCTCTAGATTGGGGTAGATCCATTTTAGAACAGTGATCGTTTTATACTTTCCAAATAACTGCACTGGGTTGAATAGATAAATTGAAGTTCACAGACATATTTTTCTGAACTCCAATGTGCAATTGTGCAACTGCATAGTAAACCTTGGAATATCATACCAGCAAATTGGCTTTGGAGCAACAATAGAGCAAATGGTGACTGTTGCACTCAAGTTGACAAGCAGATGGTGAATAATTCAGAGAGAGATTCAAAATATTTCAAACTTTTAAAATAGTAGGAATAAATCACAAGCACAGTATGATGGGGGAAGGAGGGATGGTTGGTATGAACTTTTACACTAGGGCTCAAACAACTTTCTATGTGAAGAAACCAATTTTAATCCAGATGGCTAACTGAGCCACTAAAATTATGGATAATTTAAATACTTACTTAGTCTTGTAGAAGGTCAATATATTTTGCAATATGCTCACAAATACCCATGGCTTATGACTTCATGTTTCCCTCTGGTTCCAATTCTGTTGCTACTAAATTCCTTCTCTTATTCATAGCTAGTCTTTTTCCTCCATTCAACATTTACGCAAACATGAAATGTAATTTTTCCTTATGGTCTCTTATAAACCAATTAAGCAATATAGGTGTATTTTGATAGCAAAAAGTACCAAGATCTATGGGGGAATTCATTAATATTGCAATACAAATGGCAGACAAGGCAAAGCTAAATGTTTGACTTTTCCTAAGCTTCCCCTTTTTGTACACCTACAAAAATGCTCCTAAATGCCACCATGATGCCTTATATCTCTCCTCTAATAATTTCATATTTATCTCTTTTTATATGTTCCTAACACTCAATATCCCTAAGCAATTTAGATGCATTAAAGAGAAAGAGCTTAAAAAATGGGTAAAATCTGTAAACGCTCTTACCCACTGGAGAAGGACAGCCTTGGGGCAAAAGCTGGTGGCAGTATTCTTTGTTGAAATAAAGATAAATTTATTTAAAATATTTAAATACAAAAATTGAAAATATTTGTGTAAAAAGATACTAAAAGTTGAATTATAATCCAACTATTAACTATTTAGTGTATTCTCCCCTAGTTATTTGATATATACTGTATCATCCAGAGGTAACTTCACCTAAAATTACACCTTACGTCTTAATAATGATCTTTATTTACATATTTGACCCTATGAAAGCCAAAACAAAAATATTAACCTGTAAATATAATTTCATATAAGGATTTAAAATGCAAGAGGATATGAAAAGAGGCATGGTGAAAAATACATGCTCACAGTAGATGGTTTAACATTCAGAATTATTAAGTAACCAATAATTCAAGTAATTTATTATAAAATTTAGAATCAAGAAATAACTACTAATATTCTTGGCAAAGTTAAACTTATCTTGTACATGCTATAGATTAAATTTTTAACACCCATGTTCACTAAATGCAAATATGTTCATTATTTTTGGCAAGTGATGGAACAAAACAGTATTTGTTGTTTGTTTTGGGAATGATTATCAGACATAATAATTGTCACCTGTTGTGTATTTATAAAGAAATGACTTAAGAAAAACATGTTATTTTACTGGAAACAATATCAATAAACTCTCAACACAGTAAGAATAAAAATGAGCTTCTTCAATTGAAAACAGGCACCTATAAAAAGCTACAACTGGTATCTTTTGATGTTTTCTTTCTAAAATCAGGAATATGACAAAATGTCCTTTCTCCCTATTTCTATTTGGTACATGAGGTTCATACTGAATAGAAGTAGTGAGAAAGGACATTTGTCAACCAATCACTCAATCACTCAATCAAGCAAGATAAAGCGATAAAAGATATCTGATTTTAAAACTGTGAACATGCAAGATGACATGTATAAAGAATATATTAAGAATTATATACACACATGAACACACACACAGAAGAAAAACCTGTGTAAAATAATGAGCTCAGTAAGAACTCAGAATAAGGATCAATATACAAAAATCAAATGGACATCAATGTGCTTTCGATAAATAATCCAAAAATGAAATTAAGAAAGTATATACACATATCATCAAAAATAATAAAATACTTAGAAATATATTTGAGCGAAGGCAGTGTAAAAAAGGTACACACAAAATTTCAAAATTTTCATAAGGGGAAAGTAAAAATCTAATTAATGAAGACCTTGATGTCCATGTATTCAAAAGTTCATTAAGATGTTAATTCCGGATCTATAGATTTTGTACAGATTCAATCATAATGTTTAGTACTTTTCAAAAGTTACGATCTATTTCTAAAATATATATGTAAAAGGAAAAGACATAGATAATGATAATAATATTGACAGAACTTACACTTCCCAATTTCAAAAACTAGTACAGCTTCAAGGGCTCATCTGAAAAAAAAGAAAAAAGAGCAAAAATTCTCAAAATCAACTTGTGGGATTTTCAAGAACCAACCAAACGCTAAATCAAGGAAAAGCCACCTTAAAAAAATTTTTAATGACAAAGTTTTGCAGCAATTTTACTTGTCCTGTGTCACCTCACATCCATCTCACCAGCAGTCTTGGCAGCACTGGTTCTCACTATGCGACCCTGGCTCTGGTGGGAACACAGCAGATCTTCTCAAAAGAGTTCTGTCTGTTTTAACTGCCCTAGAGGCTGCCTGAGGAGTTCATGCAGGTACATGGTTTTGCACCAACTAAACTGGAACTCTCTCAGGAAAGAAAAGGCGCTAGGTAGAGGGTATTCCTCAAAAACACTGAAAGACAAATGAAAAAAAATAATCCTCCTTTCCACTAACTCAGTGGATTGAACATCGGCCTGCAAACCAAAGGGTTGCAGGTTCAATTCCCCAGTCGGGCACATGCCTGGGTTTTGAGCCAGGTCCCCAGCAGGGGGAGTGTGAGAAGCAACCACACATTGATGTTTCTCTCCTTTTTCTCCCATCCTTCCCCTCTGTCTAAAAATAAAATAAAATAAAATAAATAAATAAATAAATAAACATAAGGAATTCTGAAAGGAAATCCTGAGGTGAGAGAATCTCTGAGGGAAGTAAAGACTCTAACAGCTCCCATGTAAATTAAGGAACAAATACAGAGAGATTTAGAAGCCAAGCACTGCGCTGGTGCCCAGAGCGAGGCTCACACTCAAAGAACACCCAGCCAATTTCAGCTTTCACCCAAGGGCAGAGCAAAGCCAAAGCTCATAGGAGACCTAGCTCATTTCGACTTCCTCCTCAGGCTGATCTTCAAGCTCCACCAGAGGGAATCAAGCTGTGATGAGAATTCCTCTGGACCCCAGCTAAGTAGTCCAAGGAGTAACCTACCACAGAACCAGTCCACCAAGATGGAAAAGGGTGTGTATTTTCTTTTCCTTTTTTTTTTTTGCCTTAGGCCTTTAAGGAAATATCCTTCAACATGGCAACCTGTATCTGCTACAGAGCTTTCTTTAGTTCTGGGCGCCACTCCAAAGTAGCTGTTTCACAGGTCAATTATTAAATGGACCAGAGTGCACACCTAAATGAGAAATATGTTGCCTCCAAAATTCTAAGAGGCCTACTAAACTTTGTGTCTCTATTTTTCATAAGAGGAGGGGCCAGATACAGCAATTTTTCCATCACTTTAGAAGGGACAGTGTGACATGCCCACACCACTGGACCCCTAAAAATTTATCTGAAGTGAAAGTCCCTTGAATTTTTGTGGTACCTTTTTTCCACCTTCTGATACACTAATGGTTCATCAATATGTCTAGACTAGGTGTTATTTCCTGATCACTGGGCTCAATTCTCATGATATCATCAATGCAATGGACCGGTGTGATGTCTTGTAGAAAAGGGAAAAGGGTTCAGGGTCCCTTCTGACTAAATTAGGACTTAGGTCTGGAGGGTTGATATAACTCAGAGCTTTGGCTCTTTTTGCCAGAAGGCAAACTGCTCTGATGGTCTTTACTAACAGGTATAGAGCAAAAAGCATTGCCAGATCAATAGCTTCATACTAGATTCTAGGGAATCAGGTAATGAAGCCGCATCTGCAACAGCAATTTAGAGACACCACCTAATTAAGTTTATAATAATCTACTGCCATTCTCCGAGATCGATTTGTTTTCTAAATAGGCCAAATAAATGTCTTCAATCAGGGTTTGTGGAAATTACCACCTCTGCATCTTTCAAATTTCAGTGAATTTTTTCTCAATTTCATTGAAAAGTACACATTTAAAGGGTCTTTGAAAATTTAGAAAGTGTCCAAAAACAAATACCATACCTAAAAGCAAATATTTTGTCTTACTTAAATAAATTTTCTATAAAGAAATAAAATTTCCCAATAATGCTAATCTTTGCTCAGTTCCATTTTTCTTCTTAAAGTATTATTTTACTATTGTTTTAGAAATTATTATAGCCTCCATTTTATAATGAATATAATTTTACTTTATAAATTCAACAAATGACTAAAGACTTTTAAATTAACATCTTTCTTGGTCCATATTACCCATAATTTTGAGGGACTGAAAGTGGAAGAAGTATAATGGGTAACACATCAACTGAAAGATCCATGGCTACTGTGAATATTTAGCACTAAAGGCTAAAACACCTTTTTTCAGGAATACTCTCAGCAACAAAATTAATAATGAAAAAAGATTTTATTTTTTACAAGTGGGAAAACATGATAGTACTAATCAGAATAAATTAAGATAAAGCAGAAGATATCTACTGCAATAATTTGACACTCAGATAATGGCAGATCTAGAAAAATTTGTAAAATTTAACTAAAGATGCCAACATCACATTCTGATAGTAAAAAAATAAAATAAAAATAAAAAAATAATAATAATAATAAAACTTGCATGTTTCATGTATAATATGGATCTGAAGTGGAATAAATATTATGGAAACTTAAGGGGTTTTAATTTAAAATATTATGAAAGGGAAACAAAGTGATACACCCAAGGTTATCTTTAAAACTATATTGTTGTACTTGTTTTGAGTTCTAAAATGAACAGCATATATCTTAGCATATTAACATTTTAAACACTAACTTACCAAATAAAAACCTATAGAAAAACAATATGAAAAAATTAAAACCAAATAATTTCTTTCTGAACTATTGACTAACAATCTTATGAAAACAAGGAATTTGTACTTAATTTTTTTAGCATAATTCACTCTAGGACTAAGAACTAGCACGTGATATTTAATAATGATTTGCAAAATATCTGAATTAAAACATGTAATTCAGTGAGACTTATTTCCAAATTGGATTTGGACCAAATGACACTAATGTTAGAAGCCCATATTCATTCATGCTTTAATTATGTTATTTAGAATATGCTTATTAATCACAAAATGTGGCTTTGTTTTAAGTTAGGATATTGGGATTAAAAATTGAATAGAACATGATGATTTAGTTTAAAAATTATGCAAGCATTAGTGGGGTTGCAGCTGTATCAGTTTTATGTGTCTTCTGTCACACTCTGCCATGTGCTCAGTGGCTTAAAGAACAGAAATTTATTTTCTTACACATCTAGAGGCCACGGGTATGAAAGGAAGCCCCAGGAAGGCCACAATCACATGGAGGCTCTAGGAGAGAATCTGCTTCTTGCATCTCCAGCTTTTAGTGGATGCCAGGAATTCTTAGCTTGTCGCCACTATCACTTCATTCTCCGCCTTCCATCCTCATCCCTCCTTTGCTCTCTGTGTGTCAACGCGCTGCCCCTGTCCATGAGAACACTTGTGGTGGCACTTAGGACACAGTCTGATAGACCTGGAAAAGCTCCTCATGACAAGATCCTTAACACAACCATACTGTAAAGATAATTTTTCTTCTTTTTAAAATTTTTTTTATTGTTCAAATACAGTTTTCTTCATTCCCCAACCACCATTTCCCCCCACCCCACCCATCCCTACCTCCCACCCTTGATCCTACTCTCCTTTGGCTTTGTCCATGTGTAGTTTTTACAAGCTTCTTGATGACCCTTCCCCTCCCCCCCGTTATACCCTCCCCCCTCTCCTCTGGGTTACTGTTAGTTTGTTTTTTATTTCAATGTCTCTGGTTATATTTTGCTTGCTTGTTTGCTTTGTTGATTAGGTTTCACTTACAGGTGAAACCACATGGTATTTGTCTTCCACCGCCTGGCTCATTTCACTTTGCATAATGCTCTCCAGTTCCATCCATGCTGTCCTGAAAGGTAGGAGCTCCTTCTTTCTTTCTGCTGCATAGTATTCCATTGTGTAAATGTACCATACTTTTGTGTTTTGGGGGGGGAGGGTTTTTGGTATATTTTATTGATTACGCTACTACAATTATCCCATTTTTTTCTCCCCTTTATCCCTCTGCCTGCACTCCATCCCATTATTCCCCCACCACTCTTAGTTCATGTCAATGTGTTGTACATATCAGTTCTTTGGTTTCTCAATTTCCTGTACTATTCTGAACCTCCCCTTGTCTATTTTTTTGTATGATTTTATTTTTTTTGTCAACATTTTCCTGCCACAACTTTCCCTAGCCCCACCCACCCCACCTCCCACCTCCCACCTTCAGTCCTTCCCCCATTTGGCTTTGTCGATGGGTCCTTTCTGCGTGTTCCTTGATGACCCTTCCCCTCCTTTTCCCCCATTATTGCCCTCCCTCCTCCCCTCTGGTTACTGTCAGTTTGTTTTTTATTTTGGTGTTGCTGGTTATACTTTACTTGCTTGTTTGTTGTGTTGATTAGTTTCCACTTGTAGGTGAGATTATATGATATCTGTCTTTCACCACCTGGCTTACTTCACTTAACATAATGCTCTCCAGTTCCATCCATGCTGTCGCGAAGGACAGTAGCTCTTTCTTGCCTTCTGCTGCACAGTATTCCATTGTGTAAATGTACCATAATTTTTTTTATCCACTCATTTATTTTTGGACCCTTAGGTTGCTTCCAATTCTTGGGTATTGCAAATTGTGCTGCTCCGTACATTGGGGTGCGTAAGTCCTTTCGAATTGGTATTTCAGGATTTTTTGGGTATAATCCCAGCAGGGAATAGCTGGGTCAAAAGGTAGTTCCATTTTTAGGTTTTTGAGGCAATTCCGCACTGTTTTCCACAGTGGCTGCACCAGTCTGCATTCCTACCAACAGTGCACTAGAGTTACCTTTTCTCCACATCCTCATCAGTACTTGTTTGTTGATTTGTTTATGATGGCCATTCTGACTGGTGTGAAGTGATATCTCATTGTGGTTTTAAGTTGCATCTTTCTGATGGCTAGTGGTAATGAGCATCCTTTCATATGTATGTGGGCCCTCCGTATGTCCTCCTTGGAAAAGTATCTGTTCAGTTTCTTTGCCCATTTCTTAATTGGGTTGTTTGTCTTCCTGGAGTGGAATCGTGTTGAGTTCTCTATATATTTTGGAGATTAAACCCTTGTCCGAGGTATCATTTGCAAATATATTTTTCCATACATTTGGTTCCCTTTTCATTTTGCTGCTTTTTATTTCTAGCCATGTAGAAGCTTTTCATTTTGATGAAGTCCCATCTGTTTCTTCTTTCCTTTATGTCCCTTGCTCTAGGGGACATATCGGTGAAAATATTGCTGTTTGAAATGTCTGAGATTTTCCTGCAAAGATAATTTTTCTAAATAAAGTCACATTTACAAGTTCTAATACATTACCGTGTATGAAAGAATTAAAAGGGATATGGAGAGTACCTACTTGATGATAGAGTTTATTAAAGTATGATGTTACATTTCAAACTTTACAAAAAAAAAACTACTACAATTTAAAACTTTTGTAAGGCATACAAAATAACTTCAAATTGTGTAAGACAAAACTTGGGAGAAGAGTGGAACAATTGACAGATCTACCACCATGTGCAGAGATTTATAGATTTCTTTGGAACAAGGGATGCATTGAACAGACAGCTTGCTAAGGATCAAATGATTTTTAAAATCTATAATTAATTTTTTGACCTGAAGACATATATATGCATACTTATACAATAAATAAAAACTTATTTTCAAACACATATTAATTAAAAACTGATAGCAAATTGGAAAGATACAATATCAAAATTTTGTAACAATAACATTAGTTTGTTAATTACTTTAAAATTTAATGAAAGCTTTCAAAACTAGTAGGATTTAGCTAAAACACTGTTTCAAATACATAATTTAAAGTTAGGCTCATGTGTATGAAAATCATAGGGCTAAAAGTTAATGACCAAAAGATCCAACCTAATAATTTAGAAGGCCAATATAGTAGTAAAAAACAGTAGAAGAAAGAAAAAGATGAAAATAAGAACACAGAGAACCAAATTTTTTTGTTGTAGGTTAATTATTTTGAAGAGTTTGATGTATGGAAAACTGAAGATATTAGAAAGCAGTAGAAACACAGATAAAATGGCACTGAAAGAAAACTAGGAGCACAATTTTGTCCATAAATTTAAAAACTCAATCAATTTATATATATACATATAAATAAATTTTGAAGCACTCAATAAGTAGAAAATTAAATACTTTTAGAATTCTATATAATTGAAAAACTGATGCTTCTACTGAAATTGTATTACCATATTTTACCTTGTATAATGTGCTTTTTTTGCCCAAATTTTTGAGGAAAAAATAAGGATGCACATTGTACAGAGGTAGTGCTAATTCCATGTCTATATAAATGCTTTTAATTATTTTATTAATGCTTATGCATTAAAAGTACCACTCTAGAAAGTGATAATGTATGTTCAAAAATAGATGCTAAGATTATTTTATAATACTAAAAACAAAGACCTAAATATAAATAAATAATTCAATTTAAAAATTAAAGAGAAAGATTTTTTTCCTGAAAGTTTGGGCCAAAAACACAAGTGTGCATTATACACATTAAAATACGTGTTATTTTTAAATTGTCATAAATAGCCTCCAAGCAAAACTATGTGACAGCACACACATGAGAATCTCAAAGTGGGAATGCGTGGGGGTCGCACATTGAGCAACCAGATGAACATGGAGTGTAATCAACCGGGAGGAGTGACAGGAAGGCTGAAACTTCTGAAGGGATTCATCCAGGGAGTCAGCTCTGCTTTACTGGGGAGACCGCAGCATCAAAATGTGGAAATTCATGTATAGGTCAAAAAGAGAATCCTATCCATGAAAACATAACATTCAAAATTTAATTGTAAAACTGAGGATTAATCCCAGGTAAACTGCTTAACTAAAGTTTAAAAAACAAACAAACAACATAAAAACATTTTTCTTTAGCTCTTTCATCCATATTTGCATTGATTATTTCAACTGAGCCACATTATAATGCTTTATAGCCTTAATTTCTTTTCAGGGATTACCAGTTATAAATTAATCTGAATGATATTTACTATCTGATTGCCAAGGGGAAAACCTTGATAAGATATTGTGCATTGTTATGTGCCATTATATTTTATATGTATATGTATACATATATATATATTCCTACACACACACACACACACACACACACACACACACATTTATTTAACAGAATTCTCCCAAAACTATTCATTAGGCAAAATAATTTCCTAGGTTGGGAAATTCTAACACTATGGTGGGGGTGCATAGCATATTAAGTTAGAAATACTTGATGAGTTAAAAAATTAGACAAACTGAACCAACAAAGCAAAACAGAGACAAACTCATAGTCAGAGAGCAGATGACAGCTAGTGGGGCAGGAGTGGTTGTGGTGGAGGAGCAAAAAGGAAAAAGGCCTCATGGACATGGACAACAGTGTGGTGATTGCTGTTGGGGCAGGGGTAATAAGGGGACTAAAAGGTAATGGAAAAAAATACAATAAAGATTAAATTAAAAAATAAAGTTGTCTCTTTTAAGCTTTGCCTTCCAAAAATGGTCAAACTGAGCACATAGAATTATTAAATATTTTTCAAAATAAAGGAAAGATATTTCAATAATTAGAGGAATTTCAACTTTGATAATGAAAACTTTTATTCTGAGAAAATTCTACTCACCATTATGTTACAAAAACAATTCTATGTTCTTGGAAAGTGGAAAGAATACTCACATAAAACTAGAAGATACATAATAGTAAAAACTACATTATGGTGACAGGGAAAGAAGAATCATATTTGGAAACTAAAATAGAATAGATAAAATGCCAAAGTTTAGGAACATGGATCATAAAGTTTATTTTAAAAAAGAAGTTAGCCAGGAAAAAGCAAGAAATGTGTCAAATAAATAAGTCCCACATATATACAGGTCTAGTTTGCTCAGCTTATTCAGGTGCTTTATTTAATGTTATTAATACATTTAATAACTGGTTTATTACTCTTTATTGATTTTTGAATATTTAAAATGGAATAAAACTCCAACAGATATTTTGTGTGAAAGCAACATTACAAAATTGCCATCAGTAGGATGAAGAAGCTCAATGAAGCATATACTCCTCTGCTGTTAAAAGGTCAACTGGGAACCCTGGTTTGACCGGTTGCAGTTGAGGAACAAAACTCCATACCAGGGGAAACCCTGACAGGTCCGTGCCCTGAAGGAAATCGTATTTCTAGGAGTGAAATCAAAGAATTAAGATAGTGCAGAAAATCATATTATTCTTTATTTAAACTCAATACTATTCTGATAAATATTTTCTTCCTATGAAAATATAACCCCTTGTGGAATGCTTTCACTTGCCTCTGATGTATAAGCCTTTTTTTAATCAAACAACTGGCAGACCTACCTATACCAACAGTTTTAGTGTTTTAATGTTTCTCCTTTTTACTTCGTAAAATGCATGCTAACATTTTTAAACATACTCTGGTTATCAACACAAAAACTGTTGAAAAAATAAAATATACATTTATAGTGAATTTTGTATCGAAAAGAAATTTCTATATCTAGTTCACATGAAAGAAATGCATTTGAATTTAAAATGCAGTTGTTTTGAAGTCAAGGAAAGATAGAAGGCTGGATTGTGTATGTTATTATGCATACTTCCAAATAATTGTAGATTATGAATATTTAAAATCACCCAGTCATTCACAACTTGTGAAAAAGAAATTTTTGCATAAGGAAATCCTCTAAACTATGCTTTATGTTGATTTTCTGTGAAAGAATAAAATTATTAAAAGGTGAAATATTCATTACTTACTTGATGGTACTTAATGCCAAGCCTTTCTGAAAAATAATTTAATATGGAAATGTATCACATAAGCATTGTTGGAAATTTGTTTCAAAATTGGCCAAGAGGGATTGTGTATATAATCTGTGAGAAAGATCTGTCTGAAAGATTCAGCTTGGACAGCCTTATGTGAATCTCACAGATGGCACATGGCCCTTAAGTCCTCTGGTATTGTGACTGGCTTTGTCTGTCTCCCTATAACTGACATGTCACTTCCACTTCTGAAACTCAAAATCCTTGATGAATCTGTGTTCCTCCTGATTCCTGAAATCTCAATCTCATTCAAAGATGAAACAGAATGTTTTAGGCAACATTTTGTTCACTGACTTTTTCGAAGCTGGAAGGGAACAGTAATTCTTTCTTATTTATAAATCTATAGATGGGAAGTAAGTTCAGAGGGTGTGACTAGGTTATTCCAATGTCAAATAAATTAGGATGTATTTAATCATTAGTTTATATCTATACATTTAAATTTTCTTTCCTTTTTTCCCTTCCTAAGCACTAAGACGAGAAAGCAGTCAGGTGAACAGTGGTACATATTTTTAAGTACAACCACCTGCACCTTTCCCTGTTCACCGGCCTCTCTGCATTACTTCTAGTCATCATCAAAAGTGAGACCAAAAAGTAGGCTGGATATAGAACTAGATCCCTACTCTCCTCTGCCTCAGGAAAGACCCTTCAGCAAAACCATTACATCAGCTATCCTGTTTTTATGTGTCTCTAATAAGAAAACCACTAAGTAAAGTTATCTGGGGTAACAAAAAATATTAAGAGGCAGCATCCTTGACTTTAAAATCTTATCTATTGTCTATAAAAATAAAAAAGAAACAACTAAAATATGAATAGATGAAGATACATGGCTGTCTTTGTATGTGTCCAGAAAGTAAGAAGTGCTGGTGGAATGGTGTCGAAATTTTAAAATTATATAGAAGCAAACTTACATAGGATATACTGACCATATGTGGAGCAATTTAAAATCAGGCTATATAATAACAGTGACACATTATAGTCACTGAATGAAACAAGATTCATGAACCTATATTCACATAAATAACTATGTGAATAAATGTGGTAGAATAAAGTTTTTTTCTTATTGTAGAATGCCAGCTAGTAAAATTTAAGGGAACCGGTGGAATTAGAGAAGTACCATTTGGCAATCATTGTAGTTCCAATTGACAAGGGAAAAAATCATCAATGGTTGCTAATACCACTGTTGAATGAAACTACAATGAGTAATAGGACTTTACCTAGTTTCAAAGCATCTTCTCATAACACATTCAGTAATTTCAGACTGATATCTGTAACTTACTTTGGAAAAACCTGTTATTTGCCACCTTAAAGGGACACTGCCAGTATGGGAGGAATGAAATTTTGTAGCATCCAGCAAAATATAATGAAAAGCACAGTTCTGATAAGGCATAATGAAAAGAATACACTTGGGTGATATTTCTGCCAAAAAATTATTAAGAAAATTAAGCAGAGAAGGTGGGGAGAGATAATCAGAAAAAGCTAAAGAACATAATAAAATGGCAAGCTTATAATCTTCAAAATACTAAGATTGTGAAAGATATAAAAATACAAATGAATTGTTACTAATTGAAGGTGACAAAGGACACTTAAAAAGAAATACTACATGTGATCCTTGTTGGATGCTTTTGCTATCAGTATTATTATTGGATAGGAGGTAAAGTTTGAGTGAATTTATAGGTTAGATAGTAGTATGATTTCCAATATGAATTTTATGATTTTTTATGTTTATACTGTATATATATTTGAGAATTTATTTTTTTAAGAAGTTTTAGGATCACAGCAAAGTTGAGAGGAAGATACAGAGATATCTCACACCTGCTTGTTACACACATGTGTAGCCTACCCCATTGGCAACATTTCCCACCAGCTTTTTCAGATAGCTTCTTTCACTTGGTGATATGCATTTGTAAGGGTCCTCCATGTCTTCTCATGGCTTGATAGTTTATTTCTTTCTAGCTAGAATAATGTCAACTTCTGGATATAGCACAATTTATCTCTTCATCTACTGGAGGGCATCTTGGTTGCTTCCAAACTTTGGCAATTGTGAATAAAGTTGCTAGAAACATCATTGTGCACAGTTTTGTATGGATGTTTTCAACCCCTTTGGCTAAAAACTAATGCGTGTCAATGCTGTATATTTTTAAGTATATTTTATTGATTATGCTAATACAGTTGTCCCATTTTTTTCTCCCCTTTATCCCCCTCTGCCCTACTCTCCCCCTGCCATCAGTATTACCCCCCCCAAGTTTATGTCCATGGGTCATGCATATAAGTTCTTTGGCTTCTCCATTCGTATACTATTCTTAACCTCCCCCTGTCTATTTTGTGCCTACCAATTATGCTTCTTATTCCCTGTACCTTTTCCCCTGTCCCCTCCACCCTCTCCCTGCTGATAACCCTCCATGTGATCTCCATTTCTGTGAGTCTATTCCTATTCTAGTTGTTCACTTAGTTTGTTTGTTTTTTTTGTGTGTGTTGTTAGGTTCAGTTGTTGATAGTTGTGAGTTTGTCATCATTTTACTGTTCATAGTTTTGATCTTCTTCTTCTTAGATTAGTCCTTTTAACATTTCATGTAAGGGCTTGGTGATGATGAACTACTTTAACGTTATCTTATCTGGGAAGTACTGTATCTGTCCTTGCATTCTAAATGATAGCTTTGCTGGATAGCGTAATCTTGGATGTAGGTCCTTGCCTCTTATGACTTTGAATACTTCTTTCCAGCCCCTTCTTGCCTGAAAGGTTTCTTTTGATAAAGCAGCTGATAGTCTTATGGGAACTTCTTTGTAGGAAACTCTCCTTTTCTCTTGCTGCCTTTAAGATTCTCTCCTTCTCTTTAATCTTGGATAATTTAATTATGATGTGTTTTGGTGTGTTCCTTCTTGGGTCCAATTTATTTGGGACCCTGAGCTTCCTGGACTTCCTGGAAGTCTATTTCCTTTGCCAGATTGGGGACGTTCTCCCTCATTATTTATTTGAATAAGTTTTCAATGTCTCGTGCTTCCTCTTCTCCTTCTGGCATCCCTATGATTCAGATGTTGGAATATTTAACGTTGTCCCAGAGGTTTCTAATCTTCTCCTCTTTTTTTTGTATTGAATGCTGGATTTTATGGTAAGAGTATGTTTTGTAAGACATTGCCAGGCTCTTCTGTGAAGTAGCTATACCATTTTGCGCACTCACCAGCAATGAGTGAGAGTTTTTGTTGCTACCCATCTTGCAAGCATTCGATGTTTTCAGTGTTCCAGATTTTGACCCTTGCAAAAGGTGTGTCATGCTATTTCATTGTTTTAATTTACATTTCTCTGATGACTAATGATGTGAAACATCTTTTTATATGCTTATTTTCCATGTGTATATATCCTTTCATGAAATGTCTGTTAAGGTCTTTGGTCCATTTTTAAAATTAGTTTGTTTTCTTATTGTTGAGTTGTAATATTTCCTTGTATTTCTGGAGTAACAGTCCTTTGTCAGTTGTGTCTTTTGCAAATATTTTAACTCAGTCTATGGCTTATCTTCTCATTCTTTCTCTTTTTTAATTTATTGGGGTGACTTTGGTTAATAAAATTATATGTTTCAAGTGTACAATTCTGTGACATAACTTATGTATATGGCATTGTGTGCCCACTACCCAAGATCGAACCTTCTTCTGTCATCATACATTAGGCTCCCTTTACTCTTTCCTAGCCTTCTTATTCCCTTATTTCTGGTTAACACCATACTGTTGTCTGTGTTTATGAGTTTTTATTTGTTTTTCTTGTTTATTCATTTGTTACTTTCTGTTTTATAGCCCACATATGAGTGAAATCATATTATTCTTGGCTTTTTCTGCCTGACTCACTTTGCTTAGTCTGATATTGTCAAGATCCATCCCCCCCAAAATATGAAATGCTGCCATTTATGACAACATAGATGGGTCTCCTTATTCTCTTGGCGGTGACTTTCACAAGGAAGACATTTTAGCAAAGCAAATACAATTCATTATATTCATATTTTTCCATGATAAATAATAGTTAGCTCCCAAGGAAGAGGACCTGACAGCATTATCTGTCATGTACAATTCATTCGACTTTATGTCTTAGTTGGAGTGACCATCTGTGTTATCATATTGACTCTATAAAAGCAGAGGAAAAAAACTCATGTCTCTATGAGAGGAAGTAACATTGTGGCTTGGAGCAAGGTACCCATTGAAAGGGGTGTTATCTACCTTATGTTTATGGTACAAAGAGATGGCTCTTGGGTTCATGAGAAAGATATTCTGGTTCATAAAACTCACAGAAGGCCTATTTTGTTTTTAAGTAATTTATATGCATTTCAAAGACAGAAAAAAAATACAATTTTATGTTTTCTTATGTAAGTGCTCTAAGAAAAAGAAAAGGAATATCTTCCATTATGTTAACCAATATCACCCCAATAAATTTAATTTAAAAAGCATAATTAGGTCTCTTGTTTTTAATTTTTTATTTTTCCTTATAGTTAATAGTTGTCACAATATAATAGGAAACTTTCTAACCCAATCCAGTCCATGCCATTTCTGGGAAGGGACATCTACTATATGATTGGATTACTCCATATCTCTGCAACTCATTATTCCAGACTTTAAATATATGCTTTTGTAAGAGTTATACTCTCTGAAACTCTACCTCCAGCTGATTCATATTTTCTGTTAATTATGGTTATCAGGCTTAATTTTCTTCTGGCCACAAATATATAATTTTGGTTATTCTGTCTTTTATTTCAGAATTGTGTCCTGCACATGACAAATAAGGCTGAGGTTTCTAATTATGAATACATAATCTATTTCTGAATATCTTAACTAACCTGCTTGTTTCTCTACATTTATCCAAGCTTTGTGAATTGTTGAACTCCCATAAATCTCCCTTCATCTTGTAGATATTGAATGGGATTAATTATTTCCTTATAAATTAAGGTCTTTCATGATTATTCACTCCCTAATTTAAAAACATTAAGTTTGCATTAGTGGTCTTAGAAAGTATTTCAATCAAAATCAAGGGAAACAACTCTTCGTTTATCTATTGAAAGCAGTAGTGAATAAAACAAATATACAAATAAAGGGGAAATTAATAAAATAAAAGTGAACTCATCAAACATTTTCAATGTTATAAGGTTCATCTTCTTTTACTTAAAACCTAAATGAAACTTTTTGAGAAACTGCTAAATAGACACATATATGGACATATTTAATATTGTGAGACAGAAAGGTTTGAAATAGGAACTATACAGTGTTTCAATTAGTGTGTTTTCTGCAGAAAATGTACTTTCATGATAAGTAGCTGAATTAAAAATCTTAACAATTCTGATGTAGTAAGCTGTCTACTTTACAGCTGAATGGAGAAAATGTATATTAATCAGGGGTATCTATTTGTTATGGGTCAATTGAAACAAACATAGTCAACCCAAGGAAAATTTATGAAGTCTATCAAGTTTATTGTCCATTTACTGTTTCCTCTTCTTTTCTTGCATGAGATTGTTAACCTCAATTTCAAATAGAATGTCCTATGCTTTCCTTACTTTACATTTCTTATCTATCAAATGGGGAAGACACTGATAAGTAGTTATTTATATATTTACTATTACATAGTTATTTAAACATATCATATTAAACAGATCTTTATTAAACAGATAATGGATTAAAGGATTTTGTTTTTCTTCTTCCTCTTCCTTCTCTTCTCCCTGCCCCCCCATTCCACCTCCCCTCCTCCTTCTTCATCTCCTTTCAGATGGTATAATAACATCAAGATAAAAGATGTTAAAATGCTGGATAGAGGGAAACCCTGAATTTGCAGTTGGTCTTAATAATAAAGTGCACATACACACTCAAAAATAAGTAAACCTATCTGAAATTTAAAATATCATATTTATTTAAATGTTCCACTGGCACCTACAAAATTCTGAACAAGAATACCACTAAGGCAAACAGAAGAATGATTTCCTTTCTAATTTTCTATCCTTTAAAATTACATGTCCATACTTTTCACTACTTGCTTGATTAATGACATATATTTCATTCAATTTACTTTTTTGTCCAAATACTTAGCACCTACACTTATGACTCCTTTGCACGGCATCTCCAAATGCATGTGGTCTTAGTGCCTAGTGACAGAATTTGGAATCAAACCCATGCATTTACTCACTCATTGGGTAAGCAAAAGCCCTTTTCACTTGAAAACAGGTTTCTTTTCATGACCTAATGAATGTTTGTGAATTTTATGGATACGATTATGTCTATTTTGTTTGATAGATGATATATTCAAATGAGACAAGTCAAAAAATGAAATTAGCCCCAGCTGGCGTGGCTCAGTGGATTGAGGACTGGCCTGCGAACCAAAATGTCACCTGTTTGATTCCCAATCAGGGCATATGCCTGGGTTGCAGGCCAGGTCACCATTTGGGGACATGCAAGAGGAAACTGATCAATGTTTCTATTGCACATCAATGTTTCTCCTCCCACAGTGATGTTTCTCTCCCTCTCTTTCTCCTTCCCTTATCTCTCTCTCAAAATAAAGAAATAAAGTATTTAAAGAAAATGAAATTAACAAGGTCATGTACCTGTGAAGTATGATGACCTTGATTAAATGGGATAGGCATCTTAATGAATATATGCACGACTCATGGGTCATCCCTAATGATTTACAAAATGCTGTATATATATATGGGGATCCATTCATTTTAACAGAGCTGTTGTGTTTACAAAAGTAAAATGCAAGATTTTCAAATGTATTATTACACAAGTCAAGAATTGACTAAGTATCCACTCTATTGATAATATAGTGTACTGTTTGCGCATATTAAAGATAATAAGCAAAGCTGCTTTCTTTGCCAGAAATAAACTGAAGACAAGATACTGTTATTTTTACTTTGCTGACCATTGTGCTGTTTTCTCCTTTATACATGCATCAGATTTTAAAGTTATATTTTTCAAAAATATATAGAGCATGAGAGACACCTACTGGTTTTTCTAACTATTGAATATTTTATGCAACTGTTAAAATTCTATTCAATTGGAAACTTTTTGAAATGTTTCAGTTCAAGTTTTCATTTTCCATTTATTTAAAAATATTTTAATAAATTGTTTTTAGAGCAGTTTTAGGTTCACTACAAAATTAAGCATAAGGTTCCCATTCATTGCTTGTGCCTCTCACCCATAATGTTTCCCACTACTTACGTCTTTCACTAGAGCAGTAAATTTGCTACAGTTGATGAACCTGTGTGGATGTGTCATTGTCACACAAAGTCCATAGTTGTCACAAACGTATGTCAGCTATAAGTCAGCTGGACCATTGCCTGGCAAACTGCCTGCTGAGCAGCCCAGCACCAACGAATAGACAAGAGTCACACAAGGTGACCATGTTCTTCACTCAGCTTTTACTGAATGCAGGTTCCCTCAAAGTAGAACATCAACCTACATTAATACCCTACTCATGCTCTAACAATCTAAGAGAACTCTAACACACACACAGAGCGATCAATGTGGGGAAAATTAACCTGAGTCCCAGAGTCTCAGTCTGCAGGTCCGGGAGACAGCACAGTGGGCAAGGGAGTTGTCAGCCTCTTGCAAGGAGTATCTCCAGAGCCAAGTAGGCAGCAGGGCAGACAGAATCCCCAGTCCAGCAGAGCAGAGCCCCTAGTGGCCAATGCCAATGGACAACAGTGTAGCATGGAGTGGTACTCTGGTGTGTGGAGCTTGGTTATCTCAGCAGTGGTCTGGAGCCTGCCTCAGGTATATCTTGAAAGTGGTGTACTCCACTATTCTGGGACCTTTTGATAAATGTCTTGGTACCACTGATGGCAAGTGGGGAATTTCCTTCCCCAAGAGCCTACCTATGGGTGGTCCCGCTCTGCAGACATTACTGTTCTGGTCATGTGTGCAGATTTCTTAGGTTTGTCTCCTTGCCAGATGTATCTAGTGTGACTTAAGTAGTTTCCTTCTTGAACCAAAGTGTTATAACTGACTGGCAGCCATCTTGGTTAATATGAGTGACTCCATTTTGTTTTATATACTTTATACTATCTTGACAAGACCAATGCCATTGTATTGGTCCTGCTTTCCACTATAGTTGACATTAGGTTCACTCTGGATATTGTTTATTCTATAGGTTTTGACAAATTTATAATGACATGTATTCACAGTTATAGACACAAAATAGTTTCACTACCATAAAACTTCTCTGTGTTCTATTTATTCATCCCTGACTCCTCTGGCAGCCACTCTCATTTTATTGTCTCCATAGTTTTACCTTTTTAAAAATATCATATAGTGGGAACTGTATAGTATGTAGCCTTTTTAGCTTGCCTGCCATTTTTTTTGTTACATTAAAGGTGGAATATGACACTCAAAATATGCATCTAGCATAGTTTACTATAGCTTCTATCCCCAATGAATTTGAACTACTTTAGTTATTGTTATTGTGTTCACCTCTAGACTGATACAAGTATTAATGTATGGTTTGGATTTCAATTTTTCTAACAGATTACAGCCAAAATTGTCAACAATATGAGAGGACAGAACTACGTTTCAGATATTAGTAACTGAAGCCAGGCTTAAGGTGCATACCCATTAAAAAAAAAACAGTTATATACATCTGATTAAATCTGAGCTTTGCTGGAAACTGTTGTGATGTATAGTAGAGGACCATATGGCCTGGTTGCCTGTACAATCTGAGGCCATGTCTGTCTTATTCTAATAATTAATAGTCCCACTTTTGCTCTCAAAGGTCTCCTGGTATATATAATAAATGATGCAGTGATTTTTATGTTATGTATATTCTTCACGAGTAATATCTCTCCAAAGCTTTCCCTGAGGCTTTAAATATCCAAACTTATTATACTTTAACCCATCTATTTTAGCCATTTTTCTCCTCCATTATTTCCTTCTTGACTACCACAATATTTCAGTAAAATTTTTGGCTCGTTCTAAAAACAAAATTTATGCATTGTGTCACCCCATCAGGCTACCATTAGACTTTTTTTGTTTAACTGTGTATTTTTCATATATGTAGATGGTAATCACTGCTTCATAATTCTTTGTAATTTACTTTATCTTTAACTTGTTTGCAAATAGAACATCTGGCCATCACTAAAGAAAATAATACTTTAAATCAATACCAGTGATTTCCACAGACCAAGATGAATGATCTTGTACAGTTTTTATTCTTCATCAATCTACACAGCATTTGGCAGTATTGATTCTTGTCTCTATTTTAAAATATCCTCCATTCTCCTATAACTGTAAACTGTTTCACCCCATACCTATGTTCTGTCTCTTTTTCTCATTTCCTATTTAAATTATGTTTTCTATTACTATACCTTTTAATGAATGTTTTTTCAAGTTTAGTTATATCTCTTCATTAACTAGAAATAATTTTGTTGCTATTTTTGTTCTGAGAAGTAGAATTTGTTATTCTGAGGAGCTGTTATAAAAGCAATTTCATAAATTCTTTGGTATTTTGATGTCATATGAAGGTTTTGCGATCCGATAACCTTTTGCACATAGGTCTTAGGCTCTTCTTTCTTGAAAATACTGGCAGCAATGGGCATATAAATAAAAGTCAGTATGAAGCAAATTAACAGCCTTCCAAGGAAAAACAAAAAATACAGAATGAAAAAGCAACATCAACAACAGTAACAAGAAAAATCTTAAGAAATGGGATGCTAGCTTATTAAAATGAGTAATTAATATAACCAGAGAAATAGGGTGATGTCTTCTTCTAGAAACAAGAGGAATCACTATTTTGAAAATAGTTGACTAGTTATTTGAGTATAAATTCCCTACCATCACTCACCCTTGCCTGTTTTATCTAATAACAGAGAAATAGATTTGTTCACCTGTTTCCCCATGTGAATAAAGGGAAGACAGCCCCATTCCTTTTTCTACGATGAGCCTTCCATTCATCTGTGCTAATTATTTCATTCTGTTTTCTAGCCAAACAGCTTAATTGTTTGCACTCTGTGTTTGAGAGAGGATTTACGGTTCATACTCCAGGGAAATTTGGGTGATTTTTTGTTGCTGTTCACTTCTGTTTCATCTTGCTGATTTGTTTTCCCCTTTCATTCTTTCTGGTCTTGAAATGTGTGAAATGAAGTAGCCTCAAACTATACTGGTTGCCATTTTAAAACCATGAGGGAAAACAGGCTTAAAATCATGCAAATGCCAAAGGCAAGAGTAAAATTAAACAAAGACAAACAAAAAAGCAAAAGAAACAATGTGATAAAGCAATGGGAACTTGGAGGCATAATTGAACCAGTTTCTATTTCTGGAAGCTGAAAGCATCCAAACTGACAACACATCGCTAAATCCTGGTTAGAATGGATACAAATGAAAAATAAGCTGTTAAAACCAGAAGATGGAGCAATGGAGTTCACCTAGATCATGGCACAAATATATAAAGATTTGAAAAGGTTTACCTACTTAACATTTAAAAAGTGAAAACATCCATGTTTTATATAATATTTGGTTGTTAGTGAGAATTAGGGAAGAGGGAAAGTTTTAATTATGCTTCTCTATTGTGTAAAATAACCTTAGTTTAATTATATTAAAACTTATTTTGTAAGTAAATATAATGTTTTGGAAGTATTTGAGTATAAAGATAAAAGGTCCAAAGTTCATAAAAACTAAGTTTGTGGAAATTTTTAAAAATTTCCTTCAAGGACCTTGCCCTTCATTTTATGCTTCTTGTTGAGTTGGCTTTGTATATTTTATTTTCGGAGAAAACTAAAGTTCTTTGAGTTCTAAATTTTATTATTATAGATTTTAGTAAATATCCAATTACATCATTGTTTCAAATTATATAACAGATTTCATTCTTAATAACACATCATACTTGATAATTTGTGGTTTCTGTTCTGCTTTTCTAAAATTTATATTTTATTGACTATGCTATAACAGTTGTCCTGACATTTCCCACTCTGCCCCCCTCCACCCAGCACCTCCCACTCCTTCAGGCAATCAGCACACCATTGTTCATGTCCACCAGTCATGCATATAATATCTTTGGCTACTCAGTTTCCTATATGTACTTTATATTCCTGAGGCTATTCTGCAACTACCTGTTTGTACTTCTTAATCCCCTCACCTCTTCACCCATTCCCCGACACCCCTCCCATCTGACAACCATCAAAATGCTCTTCATATGCATGATTCTGTCTCTGTTCTTCTTGTTTGTTTAATTTGTTTCTTAGATTCAATCGTTGATAGATATGTATTATTGCCATTTATTGTTTATAATTTTGATCTTCTTTTTCTTAAATAAGTTGCTTTCACATGTCATATAATAATGGCTTGGTGCTGATGAACTCCTTTATTTTATTCTTGTCTGGGAAGCTCTTTATCTGCCCTTTGATTCTAAATGATAGCTTTGCTGGGTAGAGCAATCCTGGCTGTAGGTCCCTGTTTTTCATCACTAGGAATATTTCTTGCCAATCCCTTCTTGTCTGCAAAGTTTTTTTAGAGAAATCTGCTGACAGTTTTAAGGCAATGACCCTGTAGATAACTGTTTTTTCTCTTGATGCTCTTAAGAGTCTCTATTTATTTTTAACCTTTGGTATTTTAATTATGATATGTTTTGGTGCAGGCCTCTTTGCATCCATCTTATTTGGGACTCCCTGTGCTTCCTGGACTTGTATGTCTATTTCCTTCACCAAGATAGGGACGTTTCCTTTCACTATTTTTTCAGATAGGTTTCCAGTTTCTTGCTCTTTCATTTCTCCTTCTGAAACCCTTATGATGTGAATGCTGGTACACTTGAAGTTGTCCCAGAGGCTGCTAATGCTATCCTTGTTTTTCTTAATTCTTTTTTCTTCATCTTGCTCTGATTGGTTGTTTTTTACTTCCTTATGTTCCAAATCATTGGTCTGATTCCCAGATTCATCCACTCTACTATTGTTTCCCTATAAATTGCTCTTTATTTCAATTAGTGTATCCTTCATTTCTGACTGGATCTTTTTTTATGCTGTTGAGTACTAAGTTCCTTGAGCATCCTTATAACCAGTGTTTTTAACTCTGCATCTGAGAAATTGCTTATCTCTATCTTGTTTGTGTAGTTTTGATCTGTTCTTTCACTTGGGACATGTTTCTTTGTTTCCTCATTTTGGCAGCCTCCCTGTTTATTTCTGTGTGTTAGGTCAAGCTGCTATGACTCCCTATCTTCGCAGAATGGCCTGATGTATTAGGTGCCCAATAGGGTCCAGTGACACAACCTCCCCTATCACTCAAACTGGGTACTTAGGGTATACCCTTCATGTGGATTGAGTACACCCTCCTCTTATGAGAGCCTTGGTTGCTGTTGGCAGGTCAATGGGAGGAATTTACGCAGGCCAGTCAGCTGTAAGGACTGGCTGTAACCACTGACCAACAACCTCCTCTCTCCACGGAAGATCAGGGGCCCACTCCACAGAGCAGGGCTTATTGCAGCAGGGCTCTGGAGCCCACTGAGTCTGTCCCTTGAGCATGTCACTTGTGGAGGTGGTTGGTTGGCTCCACCACCAACATGACCTGTAACTATCCACTGGGTATATCAGCTCTGGGGTTTCCTGGGTGATGCAGGCCAGGGTCAGCCACTGCCTGTGTTCTCTCTGAGGCTACTTGGTATAAACTGTAACACCATCTGAAGGTGGCTGCTACTTTTGCTGGGCTTGGAGATACGCAAGCAATACCACACTGTGAATCAAGGCCAACTACTGCTAGTGCTGGGCCTGGGGACGTTTACAAGAGGTGTGGGGGTTGGGAGCTTGCTGAGGCCGGCTATTGCTTATTTAAGAGGATTTAGGAAGATCTGAATCATGACAAGTTATTCATATGGAAAAGCTGCTGTTAACAGCTTATGTGGGCCTGTAAATTGTATCATACTCAGAGAATCACCAGCCAGGCCAAACAGTGTGAAGTCAGGTTGATGGGGTCTCAAATATGGCACTAACCTGCCAGTTCTGTGGCTCTATGGCTCTGTAAGGGGGAGGCTCAAAATAGGAAATAATGACCTCTGCCTGTAGTTCTGTCTGGGAGAAAGCTGTCCTCCAGCTCTAGCCCTGAGACCAGACGCTTCACTTTCTATCTGGATGCTACTGCTGCCTTTCAAGGTGCTACCCAGTGTTGGAGCTTAGAGTGAGTGAATCTGGGTAAGTCTGTATACAGACCCTTTAAGAGGAAATGCTTGGGAATCCAGCAGTTTCTTCTACAGACTCAATCCCTACTGGTTTTTGCAGACAGAAATTATGAAGACTTATCTTCCTAGCACTGGAACCGTGGCCGGGGGGTCTGATGCAGGCCCGGGACCTCTCATTCTCTAGATATCCTTCTCATTTTTCATCCACCACAGGAGGGTGCCAGGGCCAGCCCGTTCTGCATCTCCGTCCCTCCTACTGGTTGGATGAATTTGATTTCCTTAATTCCATAGTTATAAGACTTCCATTCAGCTGATTTGCGATGGTTCTGGGATTAGTTGTAATTTTGATACAGTTGTGCAAGAAGGTGAGCTGTGCTTACCTGCACCTCCCTCTTGACCTGCAGTCCCTCTATTCTGCTTTTAAAAGGAAATAGGTTTGCTTTTCAAGTTTGATTTTTTATACAGAATAAGGTGTGTTTTATTGTTTTCTAATTTATAAGTTTTTAATATCATTTTCTTTTTTCAACATACTTTTTTAGGTTTTTAAAATTTTTCTTGCTGTTTTTACTGGAAGATCAATTTCCCTTATTTTTTTCTCTCTCTATATGTAAATATAAAGCATATATTTGTAATATGCATAAAGTATATATATGCTTACTAAAATTTTTGTTATTCAATCTGAATATGGTTGAGTTTTATCATTTATACTTGCTAATATTTTATCACTTATGCCAGTAAAATTATTCCACCCCAAGATCAACTAATATGTTGGTGGCCTTATTCAAAGTATGTTAAAAATAAATGCTCACCTATACACACACACACACACACACCCACAAACATAGATATATTTGGGCATATATCTGTATTTTACTTTCCATGTAGCACAATAGTTACCAGGTTTTTGAGTTCATGGTTAAATGGAGCCAGATAAAGTATAGTTTGGGAAGGGGTGACTTTTACTAGTTGATCATGCCACCTTCACTTGTGTAGTACAATTTATATTAGTTTAGATTCCATGTGCAGCTTTTGAATGTTTATAAATGCATTATATTGATAGTTGCTACTAAAATGTGCACACCAACATGCATATACTGGTACACTCACTTAACAGTATATACTCTCTCAGTCTCAAAGATTTGTTAATAAACTAATTGAATAATTGAGTAAATTAATAAAGGATAGATGCGTTGTCACTAATTAAAATCAATTTATGTATTATACTTATGACTTGGATGGTGAACATACAATATAATATATAGATGATGTATTATAGAATTGTAAACCTGAAACCTATATATATTTTTTAACTACCGTCATCCCAATAAAATCAATAAAAAGGAAAACAATAAATAAAAAAGTACATGTCTCAAAATTTGGAGATTTGGCACGTACCTCTAATGTTACTGCCTAACAACTGACACTCAGAGTAATTCTGTTTGAAGAGCAAGTGGACTCTGTTCCAATATGATTGCTTTTTTCTAGGTCCTTTGTTCTGTAGAACATCCTCGTAGGTCTAAAATTCAATTTCTGTAAAAGGTACACAGAATTCTGTGGTTGAAGCAAAGTGTTGATCTGTTTTATACCTGGCAAATCTCTTGATAGATTTCGATATGATGCTGTTTTGCAAGGTGGCATATATTATAGGTCTAAAACTTTACAGAAATTTAAATTGTATTTGGGATTCTATATACCAGACTGTGTATAATGATAATAAAAGTTACCATAGGTTTTCCTAAAAAAAACTCTGAATATATAGCAATTACTTGATCAATATTGTTTTAATTTTGATATTACCTAATTCAAACCTTTTCTTGATTTCCTAAAAATAAGTTTATATAAAATTATTAATAATTTTAAATAAAAATAATGAAAAGCCCCAAATGATGCTTTTCTTATAAAGTTTATTTCATTATCCTATCATATATTTTGCTAAACATTATTTCCATAAATCTATTTATTTGGGAGAATAAGAACAAAATTTTATTTCTTTCCAACTCAGTCACATTGCTGATATTTAATTAAAAACAAAAACTGATTTTAAATTAATGATTGTGAACGTCCCTCTGGAGGACTCAAGAGGAAACCCTAATGTAACATGACAGATACTTTCTTTCAGACACAAGTTACAGGAAACACGTTCTACATATGAAAAGTTAATTTATTGTCAGTAAACATGTTACTGGTGTAGTAAAACCAAAATTAAACAAACCACCTTTGATAGAGGGAGACATCAGGTTAATGAATAGTAAATCACTGTCATTTGACCTGGAAAAACTAAGGGAATACTACACTTCATCAATTGACATTTCTCTCTGACAATGAATCCCAACAGGGGAGAGTCGTACTTCCGTGCAATGGGTGCTGATGCATTCTTTAGAAGCCAGAAGATACGCAGCAGCTTCAGTTAACAGAAGTTCTTGACCACTTCCTATCCTTACAACGTATTTCAACTAATTCAGATACTTATGATAGAGTGAGACAATTCAAAAGAAAATAAAGAATCAAATATTAGGTCATTGTTAGATTTAGGATAAAGAACAGTTACACATTTGAAATACAAATTTGTGTTTATGATACGAACATACATAAAACTGGTACTATTGAGAAGAACTAGACAAAATGGTCACTATTAAGAAGTTACCATTTACTGAGGTTGCAGTATGAGCCCATCACCTAGCATTGCACCTGCCATATTTTATGTCTAATTTTCAGAAGACCCTTTAAAGAGGCTATGGGAGCAAGTTAGAGTAGAATTGTATACTGAGACAACCAGGACAATCAAAATGTATGTTTATTATCAATATATTTTTACTTCTGTTTTCAATGAGAAGGCTTAAATATAGTTAGCTTCCCTGGTTTGCTACCATTAAAGGGATTTTAATGGTACACTTCCATGGCATTCAGATAAAACACTAATGATCAATGAGAGCATCTGACTTGGCATATAAGAACAATAGTGCTAGTAATAAATAGTATTTCATATGTATTTGACAACTCACTAATTTTCAAGTAGTCGTTTCCATTTTTATATGCTATTATTCCATTTGCTTCTCATCAAAGCTCTGAGAGAGCAGGTCACCATATGATCTAAGTTGTTTATTCCCTAGAGATAGTTTATATAAATTTAAATAAGAGGAAAGGGTAAAAGGGAGTAATTGCTTCAGTTTCATATTATGCCATATGGTATGCCAGTATTTACAAGCTTGTGATTTTGTAATATGCTCACTGACGTCAAAGGAAACCCACTAATCAAAATAATATACCAGATATATGCCAAAATAACTTTGGTAAAAATTATACCTGGATGACGTTACTGCCCATAACCTCACAGGTTAAAAGGGGGAAAGTCACCTCATGAGGAGTAGAATATGTGACCAGGTTATGCCCAGGAAAATAGGACAAGTGCCAACTGTCTTACAAACATAAGTTTGGAACAAGTATGAATTTTTAGTTTTTGATTGGACATTTGAAATAACTGATTATTTGTAATGTAATATTAACTAGTTCATTTAAAAAGCTACACCTTACATAGCAGGAAACCAGGGTTATTCTCTTACTCCTTCATTAGATTTGCTCTGCTCGCACCGGTATTTTCCCACAACACCCATTTGCCACCTTCTCAGGCTGGCTGATTTGACTCCCACTTAGCATCCGGGCTTCTACTGCTTCTTCCATTTGTTGGGATCTGTATCTGCCTCCAGTTAGGACTCTTGAGTAGAGACACTTTTACAGGATCCCTGGCTAGCTCCAGTCAGCAGTGCCTGGAAAAGTTTAACCCTGCCCACCAGAGTTACAAATGCAACCCTTCCTGTTGTAGCTCTCACAGTCTTTTATTCTGCCAGCTAAAAATCATCCTTTTACTTTTAGATTATTTTTAGAAAGTAGGCAAAAAAAATCTCTTCTTAATCACTCTGACACTCATACTTATGAGCTGCAGAATGAGCAGTTTAAGTAGGACTCTTGACCCTTTACTTATATGCTTAAAGTGAGGAGAATTTTTTTCTATACCTCTACCTAGGCCTCCTAAAAGACAATGGGCCAGAAGGTAGCTAAAAAAGATTCCCCCCACTTTACCACAAAGTCAGATCTTGCTGAGGTTGGACTTGTATCAGTAACTACTGGTAACCCTCTTAGTCTTTCTCCTGGTTATCCTAGAATTCCTAGATTCAAGGGTATACAAAAGAGGAAAGGCATTCTGAGATTGTGTATGTTATAACCAACTCACCTCTCTCCATTTGGGAAGGGAGAAGTGAAATGTGCAAGCTATAGATTCAGCACTCAAGGAATGTAAATATAAGAGAGAATGCTATAGCGAAGAAGTGGGTAACAGGCTGGCTTGTGATGATCGGTACATTGCGCAGTGTAAGAGACAGTGATGCTCATTTGCACTTGAAGAAGGAAATGAGAGAGTAAAAAGAGTTAAAATGAAAACACCCTCTGCACTTTCTTTACATTGATCAAGGGAACTGAATTTGGTAATCTATTACTGCTCTTTAAATAAAATGGCAAATTGTTCCTTTGGCAATTTATTGTGCTATTTTTTTAAATGCTTTATTTTTTGTAAGAAAATTGGCTTGATGGATACAGATGAGATTTTCTTAGTTAGATGCTCACTTTTTGAGACAACTTTAAAATATGTTTTTATCATTTTCTGTTTTTCAAGTTCAACCCCTGTGGGAAGTAATCTAGTATAAAGTAGATTTGCCCATCAGGTCCTACAAAACTTCCAAACTTCTCTCTCCAAGGCTGTTGTCTTAAGTGGTATGAAACATACAGAAAACTATTAAATAGAAATAAGAAATAGATATACAATATACCTAAGGAAAAATAATGTATACCTTCATTTCATATATTTAGAAACATGGAGATTAAACCCTAAAGAAAACCCATCTATTATTTACCAAAACTTAGAATTAGCCTGATCAAAATGAATACCAAAATAGAATATAATGTTTCTGCATTTTAGGTCTTGTTTCTCCAATAAGAAATTAAATGTCAATTTTTCAAAAGTATTTGTATCTTTTTATTACTTTCATTAAAAAGTATCATACTGTGTCCAAAGGAGAATACAATGTTAGCATACGAAGCTCATTCCTACATCATAATCCTATTGAGATAACATAATTCTAAATAAACCTCAATTTCTTCACATCCATTACTCAAATCAACTTTATAGTTGAAGAGTTTCCTATAGTTATAGTCATAGAAATGAAGTCAACTAAGAAAAATTATCATCATACACAGCAAGCAGTTTGAACTTCAATACTTGTGTTGTATCTTTAAAGTTATACCTCCTTTCCAGTTTAACCAATAACATTTTTTAAGGAAAGAAATTTGCTTTGGTTCACAGAGCAGCAGTTTAATTTAGTGATTGTGTGGAGACTCTGAAATGTCTGGGTTCAAAGCTCAACTCTATTATCACTTACCTGCAATGAGACTTTTAGACAAATTATTTTGCTTCTTTGTGCCACACTTAAATCTTCCTATTTACAAAATTAGTATAATAATACTACCTATGTAATGGGATTTTTGTGAGAATTCAATTTACTAACCCTTATAATGAGCTTCAAATAGCATATGACACACAGTAGGCAGTTTATAAGTAATTACTATCAATATAATTGGCATCCTTTCTGAGAAACAAGAGTGTATCATGGGGAAGTACTGCATTTGAAGTCTCTGGCTCTTAGCTCTACCCGTCAGTCATATATTTGCTGACAGGTAGTTTTCCCTTCCAATTGTTTCTATACCGCTAACCAGGCTTTCAGTACTTTTCTATTTCCTGCTTCATTGAGAATATTGAGTTGCCCCTTTTAGCCAAATTTCCTTCAGTTTTAAAAGATGGACTATCTTACTGTTGAAGGATATGTTTCCACACACCTTTCCTGGTCTTTACTTCTCAGTCATTTGCCTTCACTAGTTCTTATGTCTTTATACTGTTTCTCTCATTTACTTTATATCCTTAACCCATACACATGCATTCAGGCATCATCATTCATAACCATCTCCTTCCAAACCTCCCATGATCCCAGATCGCCTTTCAGCATTAGTTTCCCATTTTCTGCTTCTAAGCAATGTTTCCAAAGATTGTACCCTAAACTGCACTCTCTACTGGCTCACTTTCAATTCTTGTATTTATCTTGGCATTTCTCCGGGGAAAAAAATGCCATTAACAGTAGTCACGATTTCCACATGGCTATATGCACTCAGCAAGTGTCATCTTTCTTCTTTTACTTCATAGCCAAATTATAAAATGTTACACACTTATTCTTGCCCTTCTACTCCCTAAATTCCCTGTCCCCATGTACTCTTGGTCCTTATACCTTTGTGCATAATGGTTTTCTGATGTCTCCTTTATGGGCCGTTATTTATTTTCCTGTGACTTAAATTTCACGTGGTGGGTTGCCTGAACAACAAAGGTTAAGAGTATTTCCTGCAGTCCCCACAGGCAGCCAGAAACAAGAATGAAGAACAACATCTCATGCTTCCCTTCTTGGCTTTTAAATGCAAAACATATCCACTTGAACATGTCTCTTAGCAGCCAGCTGGAGAGCACGCCACTGCCAATAGTGAACAAAGGACCTGTGGTACTTCTCTAGGGGTTCCTACTCCAAGTGCACGGAAACAAAGTACATTGTCCAAGATACCGAACTTGAAAGCAGGGAAGGCTAGGCTAGACATCTGGCAGGTGGATTATAAGCAGAAGTTTGTACACTGCCATCCCTTTTTCAGGCTGTTTTCTCCATTTACAAGTGATATGCCTGCAAACAGTGTCGTGAGATTCTAACCAGTGTATAGGTATGCTAACAGTTAGAGCTTCGCCATTGTTATGTTTCAAATATACCCCAAATATACCCAAATAATAAAATTATTATTTAAATAAAACAATATCATACTTAAAAATGAAAGAACAGAATGAATTGTAGATTCTTTAAATATTAATTTTGTCTCATTAGAATGGCTATAAAAATGGCTTTAAACTTTTATAACATATTATGAAATGAAAATGCCTCATCAACATTGATTCTCAAAGTATTCAGGAAACTTAACAAAAAATCTAGAAAAACAGTTGTGAAATCCTATTTCTGCAGAGTAAGTAATGTAAAATTATGTTAATGTCAGAAAATATGCTTACTATAAATCTGAAAATGTTTTATTTGGACATTTATACAAATTTTATTTTAACTAATACTTTATATTTATTGCAGTCTTGGACCATGGAGAAAATTTAATTGAGTTACTCACCAGTTCCATGTAGACACCACCATATTCTTTATAGTTTATTACAGGGTACACTACCTGAAGCATCATTTTTAAAATGTCATTTTAAAAATGATGCTTCAGGTATTTTACCCTGATGCATTAGGTATTTTAAAGTGACATTTGAGAGCACTATCCAAGCAGATGTAATATCAAATAATATCTAGTAATTACCCATTGCTTCCAGCCACCATGTGAAGATGATAATCTTCTGAATATTCCCTTTAGCAGGTATGCTTACTTAAAAAAATTAAGACCCCTGACAGAAAGGTTATGTCCATTGCCAATGCCCTGTAGGAATTACAAGATGATCTACCTAGAAGAGTATAGAGGTGGTCTGAAATTTTGAGTTGCTTGCCTGCTGTCTGAAATTGTGGGAAGCTCAATCAAATTAATTTTGACCCATTTTTTTTTCCCCTAAGCCATTGGGACATATATAGCCAAATGGCAAGATATATTTTAAAACAGTGATAAGGAAAGAATTTTCAGGTTTTGGCATTTGTGTTTCTCCCTGAAACTGCACCACAGCTTGCATCCACAGGAAGAACACAGATCCACCTTTCTGGATGCACCGCTGTGTTCATAATCATTTACTCCCATCTTTCTTCCCCATCTTGTAAGGGTGACTGAACCCTCCCCCACCCAGTTACACAAAACAAAGTTACGCGTATCCTGTTGATTCCTCTCTCTCTCGTTTGTTTGTTTTCGTGTGTTTGTTTTTTTTTTCTCTTTTTGAGAGCAGAGCTCAGGTCTCCTGCCTGTCATTCCTAGATCCTTTTCACATTTTCTAGCTGCCTCGTCTAAGACAGTTTCCCCTTTTGTGGGATAGCTGTGCTGAGCTAGGCGACTTCTCTAAATATCCTCTTCTGCCCAGAAAGGCCCTTTGCCCAGTGAATCTCCAAGATGGCTCTTGAAACTATCAGAAAAATCTCTGGTTTTCCTGCCAACATTTGTGCCTCTTCTTCCATCCCCTAAGGCAGAGAAATTTTGTACTTGCTGCCAAAGAACCTGTGTTTTAAGCAAGAGAGAAAGAGAACGAGAAGAAAAATAGAAGTCCGTGTAATAGCTGTAGTGCAAAGTGTCAGCACTGTTTGTTCAAAGCAAGATACTTCAAATCATATTTATTCCTCTCTTTCTCTTACACTTAACATGAAGTTTAGCAGAAAATACTAAGGGTTTAACCTTTGGAATATATCCAAAATCATACACTGTCTCACCCACCTCTAATACCCAGCCCTCATATACGATTCTCTGTCTTGTAGATTACTGCAGTTCACTGCAGTAATTTAGCAGCAGGTCTTCCAGTTATTTTCTTATTCATTTGCAGTTCATTCTTTTTGTTGTGCTTTGATCTTTATTTTTTACTTTCAGCTGTGATTTACATTTAGTATTCTTCTGCATTAGTTTCAGATGTACAGCACAGTGGTTAAACAATTACATACTTTACTGTGTGGCTCCCCCAATATTTCAAGTACCCGCCTGGCTTCATGCTTAGTTTATCAGGATGTTATTGCCTCTATTCCTTATGCCCTTATAGCCTGTTCTATAAACAAACAAAAAAATCAAAATGATTGTTTATAGATTTAAGCCATATCATGTAATTTTCTGCTAAAAATCCCCATGTCTTCCATTTCACTTAGATTAAAAGCAGATGTCAAAATATTAATAATGGTCTTCAAGATCCAGGAGTGATATACCCCTTTATGACTCTGGTTTCGCTAGAGAAACAGCACCAATAGAAGATAGGTATATATACAAAAAGGATGTTTATTATAAGAATTTGGATCACAGGTATGGAGCTTAAGATATCCCATAACCTGCTGTTTGTTGGAGACCCAGGAAAGCCAGTGGTGTAATTCAGTTGGAATTCAAAGGCCTGAGAAACAGACAAATTGATGATGTAGGTTCCAGTCCAGGACTAAAAACCTAAAAACCAAGGGCACCAGGATCGGGGGAATATCAATATCCCAGCTCAAATCATCAGGCAGGATGGACAGAGTTTTTCTTTGCTCTGTTCTTTTTGTTCTCTTTCTGTCCTCAGTGGATTGGATGATGCCCACCTAATTAAGAGAGCAATTCACTTTACCGAGTCTACCAATTCAAAAGCCAATTTCATATGGAAGCACCCTTTCAAACACTCTGACAAATAATATTGAGCTAAATATATGGGAACTCAGTGATCCACTTAAGTTGACCCATAAAAATTAACCATCAAAAACCTTTCTGTTAACCATATGGCATTTTAATTAATACACCATTTTTTCTCACAATGTTTCAACTGGGTGAAGTTTCCTGAAAATACAAAAAACACAACCACATTAGGGATATTTCTTAATTATTTACCTTTGTCTAGAATATTTTTTTCTACATATCCACTTATCTTACAACCTGACCTCTTTCAAATCCTTGTTCAAATGTCACCATATTACTGACTATTTGATACTCAATCTTAACAAATCTGCAACATTTCAATTATTTTTGTGGCTCTTATTACCTCTATCATATTAAATAGTTTATCAAAGTTTGATTTATCTTACAGATATACTTACTTTGTAACAGCTGCCCCTTCTACTCTGGGTAAGTACCATGAAGAGAGGAATTTTGTTAGATGTTTTACTCATTGGTGGATCCCAAGCTCATAGAAGAGTCTGTGGTGTAGGGTAGCTATTCGTAAGTTTTTACTGAAGAAATGGAATTCCTTCAGCTACTGTTTCTACAATTTTAGTCACTTCCTTGATATAAGTCTTCATCCACAAATACTTTAAGACTCCTGGGAATGAGTTGTCTTTGAATTCATCTAAGAAATAAAAATCAACCTGTCACTTCATTGTTCTCAAACTGTGATGTAGTCACAATTGATTTGAACATGAGGCAAGTTACAACCTGAATAAATAGGCCATAGAGGGTAAAGACATTTTCCCTGATGCACTAACGAAAATTGATAAAAGGTAGTGTTCAACGTTTAATCACTTAAGACATACTTACCAGGAGGTGTGTGTGTGTGTGTGTGTGTGTATACATATATATATATATATATATAAAATACACTATTCAGTGATATAATTATGGAAATTGGTAAAGTCTATACAATTAAATGATGATGAAAAAGCCAGTATTTGAGCTCATATTGTCCTGGCCCCAGGCCAAGCAATTCTTGCCGTCCAGATTGCATTATCTACCATGTGTGGAAAATGAATGAATGTGTGGTTCTGCCATGCTAGCCTCTCTACATCATTCGTCCCTATGAAGCGTGTACTGTTAGCATGCCCAAGCACATGTCCAGTTCATAGGAAAAAAAAACTTCATCTTGCGTAACTATGTATCTACAAGGCTTCTTAATGAGTTTTAGGAATTTTAATAGATTTGATAGACTCTCTTCTTGAGACCAATTTAATTTTTTTTAACTTTAAGCAAACTAATTGAGGTAGCACTGTTGGAACTTCTGAAATCTAAGAATAAAAACCTAAACAGAAGAGAGAGTGTTCATGAACAATTATGTAATATATTATGAAAATAAATATTTCATATGATTAACTGAATCTTTGTGCAATTAAACAAAAATTTGAAATAGACAGACTACAGGTAGATCCTGGCGGAGGAACTGTCACAAAATGTACTTGGGCCCAGGAAGCGGCCTGGGTCCAACTGAGCCAGAGCAGAACTGGTCAGCACTGCTGTCCAGCCCTGGCAGTCTCTTCATGCCTGTGGCTCTGTGACCCCTTCCTGCACTGAAGGACACCCAGGTGCCATGACCAGGTTAAACCATTTTTGTCTCCTAAGGGCAGCATCGGTACATCAGTGAGGACTCACTGTGAGAGCTCTAGCAGCACCAGATAAACCAAACAAATCAAAAATAACATGCCAAAGTCCCGAACTTGACAATGTCATTGAACACACTATGAACAAAAAGAGCCCGAATGTGCATTCCAAACTGTGACAGGATGCCTGGCTACTGTGATCAAATGTTTAAACAGGGTAAATTGTCTAGGATATAATTAGAAAGACTTCAGGATACCCAGAACCAGGAAAATCACAATGTGATCAAGGCAGACAATTAGCAGATATGAACAATCAAATGATTCAGATGTTTATCTGACAGGAATTTTAAAGCAGTTTTCATGAAAGTGCTTCGATAATCAATTTTCTTGAAACAAATAAAAAAATAGAAAAGTACCCACAAATACATAAAATTTATTAAAAAATAACTAAAAATTATAGAACTAAAAATTAAATGACAATTTGAACCAAAATTTATAAAATTAGAAATTTAAAAAAACAATTTGCTAGATAGCCTCAATAGTAGAGTAGAGATGATAGAGGATAAAGGCAGAGAACTTGAAGACAGATCAATAGCATTTTTCAGTGTGAACAACAAAAAGACAGACTGAAGGAAAAAATCAAAGAAGGAAAAAAAGAAAAAGAACAGAAACTCAAAGACCTTTAGTAAAATAACAAAATATTCAGCTTTTATATCACTGAAGACTTAAAAAGACTGGAGAAAAAGAATGAGTCTAGAAAAGTATTCACAGAATTAATGGTTCAAAACTTCATTAATTTGGTGAAAATACATTTACAGATTCAAAAACTGAATATATCTCTAACAGTAAACACCCAAAATACCAAGAAATATGTTAATCGTGTTTTTAAAAAATGAAGGACAAAAAAAAATCTGAATGCACAGAGAGAGAAGTGACGTAGTTCCAGTGAGAGAGTACTAATTCTGATGACAGCAGTTTTCTAATCTGAGGTCACAAAGGCAAGAGGAAAGCCTTACAAAATGTTCAAGTATTGAACAAATAGAACTGTCAGTCGTGCGTTTATAACTATTAAAACTATACTTCAGGAATAAAAAGTAAATAAAAAACATCATCAAAGGAAAACCAAATGGATTTGTTGCGAGCAGAAAACCTTAAAAATTAGCTAAAGGAAGTTCTTGAAATAGAAGGGGACTGATAAAAGAATTTTGCAGCATCAGGAAAGTGAAACAACAACAAAATGAGCAGAAATATATGTAGACACAATCAGTTGCCTTTTTCTCATGAGTTTTATAAATTATATTCAATGATTGGAACAAAATTATCTAGAGTATACTCAGGACAATGAAATTTAAATGTAGGGACAGTAAAGTGACCTAAACAGAAGTGGAGCTTTTGCACTTTACCCAAAATATTGATACCAGCAGATGGTAATAAATCAAATATGTATATTTTTATATCCAGGGAATGCAGTAAGAAAAATATACAAAGAAATATATTTAAAAACAAGAAAAGAATTAAGTAACTTGGGAAGACAAAAAAAGGAACAAAAGAAAAAACAGCAGAGAAAACAAACAAAAATAATAAAATAACATTTAAAAGATAACATTAATAATTGCCTTAAATATAAATAGTTTAAATATCCAATCAAAGAGATATTGGCAGAGTGGAGAAAAAAAGTGACCCTGTGTAAGAGACTCATTTCAAATTCAATAGCAAAAGTAGATTCAAAACAAAAGAATGAAAAAATGCACACCATATAAATGTTAAGCAAACAAATGCAAGGATGGGTATACTATTATCCAAAGTGGTCTTCAGAACAAGTAAAATGACAAGTGGCCAAAAGGGACAATATACATTGATAAATTGATCAAATCACCATGAAGACAGAAAGATTCCAATTGTGTTTTCATTAAACAACAGAGATTCAAAGTATGGAGCAAAATGAGCTACAAATACACAAATAAACAAATATGGTTGGGGAATTCAACACATCTTTTTTTAAATTCTGTTCCAAGCTCTAAAAAATGTAGTAGGTATATCATATTGGTATGGCTTTAGTTTAGGAAGGGGCTACCAGTAACTCTGATCACAATTTCTCAAAATTGCTGTGTATAGCTTAAGTGCACATGAATGACTTCCTCTAAATAAGATTAATGGAGAAAGAGTTTGACTATGAGTATTGCCCAGAATGCACTTAATCAAGATTTAGGATTATCACTTACATTAATAATTAATTAGTTATAACAATTAAGTGATAATTGTAAATCAATGATAAATGGTAACAGGCTTTATAAATATAAAACAATGATTATGATAATAGTAAGTTTTAAGTGGTTGAGCAATACAAGTCCAGCAGTATAATAAAAAATTCTTTCTTTTTTATGGGGGAGGGTAGGAAGCATGCATTCACAATAAGAAAATTTTAATTATATGCTTCCTAATAAAAATAAATATTCTCTAACATTTGAAATCTAAATTAGAAAATTAAACAATAGAGTAAAACAGTATTGAGCCAAAATATCCTGAGAGACAAATTTAAAGATTTTAAACTATTATAAATGAACTCTAAAACAAAAATTTTTTTTAAATGTGCCCAATTATTTAACAAACAATTTTCTATTGAGAACTTTTCAAAGAGAAACTATGGAACATATTTTGCATGGGGATAAAAGATGTGAATTAAAATTATATCTTCCTAACAGGAATTTTTAAACACTTTATTTTCTATATTATATTCTCTACAATTTACCCATTTAAAATGTATACTTCAATGTTTTTTTAAAGTAGATTCACAGAGTTGTGCAAGCATCGCCACATTCCAGTTCTGGAATATTTTCATCGCCCTGACAGAAACCCAGTACTAATCAGCAGTGACGCTTTATCACTACCACCCATCTCTACACCTCCTAAAGTACTCCCAGGTTTAAGCGACTGTTAATTCACGTTCTTTCTATATGTAGATTTACCTCTTTGTTTTTATAGTAACTTGCCCACAGTGGATTCAAGGTTCAAACCCATGTTATCTCTAAATTATTTTCTATTTTTTATTGTATTTTTCCATTACCATTTATCGCCCTTTTTATACCCCCATCCCCTCATAATCATCAGGTTGTTGTCCATGTCCATGAGCCCTTTTTTCTTTTTTGCTCCATCCTTGCCCCCAATCGCTACCACAACTGTCAGCCTTCTCTCCATTTATGAGCCTGTCTTTATTTTGCTTGTTAGTTCAGTTTGTAGATTTTCCTATTTTCTATATTTTAGGTAAATTGAATTATATAATATGTGATATTGGGCAAATGACTTCTTTCATTTAGCATAATGTTTTCCAGCTTCACCTATTCTATACTATACATTAGTACTTCTTTATCCCTTTTATTCCTAACTAATGCACTATTTATGAATATGTGCCGTTTAGTTTACCATGGATGGGTTTTTGCAGAGAGGGGAGGTGTTTCCACTTTTACCTCTTATGAATAACACTGCTGCAAATACATTTGTTTAAAAGTCTTTATGTGGACATATATTCCCCTGTTTTTTTAGTATATTCTGATGAGGAGACTCTATGTCTAACGTTTTGAGGAATTGCCAAATAATTTTGCAAAACAGCATCATTTTACAATTTCATAAGCAACATACAAAGGTTCCAATTTCTTTACATTTTCTCCACAACATTTTGTCTTTTTTTTTTAATTATAGACACCCTACGGAGTGTGAAGTAGCGTTTCATTGTGATTTTGATTTGCATTTCCCTAATGCCTATTTTCATATCGCTCAAATGTGCTTGTTCAATGTATAATACTGACATTTTGAAAGAAGAAGAAATTTTATATCATCTTTATGTAAGCATGAAAGAGTGACTACGATGACAAGGAAAAAGAGCTCTATGTTTAATATAAATTACTACTTCAAGCTTGGGGGAATCCAATTAACCATTCCTCTGAAGACATCATTTGCTTCTTTTTAGCTAGTTAAGAGGTGTCAGAGGAAGACAGTATTCTTTTCATATTTTTTCTCATACTATGAACTGAAACATGTACATTACAAGGTACATTATTTATAGATAATAAACTAAAAGTCTAACATAGTCTTAAAAAATGACAATAATACTGGTGTAAACTCATAATGGCAGATGTCCTCTACAGTCTAATATATTGTCAGAACACCTTTCTATATCTTTATTAAATGTAAATTTATTTCTTCATTATTCTATATCAAAAATATAAAGATAAAAATATTTTGAAAAAATAACACACTATGTTGCATATTTTATTTAATTTCTCAAATAAACAAAATTTGATATATTAACACTTTTTTTATTTCAGATATATGGAATAGTTGGGTTAGCTGAATTCTAATAGGTAGGCTCAACAAATATTATAATATAAAAAGAAGTCCATGATTCTTTTTACCTACCTGATTTTTTAAACAAATTTTCCGGTATCTCCGCATGGCAGCTTGTGTCCTTCAAGAAGCAGATGCTGAGACAAAATTGGAAGAAATAATTGTTGAGAGAAATAATTGTTCAGGAGTAGGAATGATATAAGTCTGATACCTGTGAGGAGAGGGGTAAGAAAGAAGAATTTGTTTAAAAAAAACTCTGAACTGCAGTGCAGCTCTGAAAAAACATCTTAACAAAGACCCTGAAAAGTCTCAAAGCAAAGAATGGTCATTAGAGAAATCCCATGATGCACAAGAATTAACCAGATCTAGCACCATCATCCAGTCTTGACTGAGAGCACCCTTAAAATTGTGTAACTGAGACACCTTTATTAATGGCAGATTTTCATAGGTGCAGCAGTAGAAGGCAATTTTCCTCTTAAATGGAGATCTGAGAGACATATCTCCATGGTTTCCATAGTTCGCCCCTTGAGTGTAATATATCCACTTCTCCATCTATGTTTGTCCAGTAGTTCTTCCATGGTTCCCATGTAAAATTTGGAAGGAGATTAATTGGGTGCACTGCAGCTGGTCTCAGGGCCACAACTGGTACCCACTTTCTTTTCCTCCAATATCCATTCTAAGTTTTCCTCAGCCTCGTTTTTATTTCTGTGGTTCTGTTAATCTGGCACTATGACCCCAGTGTTTGTTCATTTGGGTCAGACACCCTGGTGGTGAAAACCTTCCCATGGGGAAGGGGGTTGGTGCAAATGCTCATTGACATTCACAATTTGGCAAAATAACGCCAAGGGCTATCCACTACGAGTTCGCCAGTATTCATCTCTGCACCCATTGTGGGGAGGGGAGCCCCATTTTTCTGTTAATCAGGATAAGATTTACCTGCTAGAATCAGGGTTTTGTTCTCCCCTGCGGGCCCCTGGAAACTAGGCATTCAAAATGCCCAGGTAGCAGCTGTAGTAACTAAAGCATTAGGACCTTACTGCATCTCCCGGCAAGAGTAGCCCCTATTTTGGGATAATATTCTCTATCCCTACAGGGGACAGAGGAAGGCTTGGAAGTACAAAATACCCCTGTGGGTCACTAAAACTAATGGTGATTGGAAACACTCTTGCTTTCACTCCTTGGTTCCTGGGCCGTGAATTCTATATCTCCTTCAATTTTCAATTGTGTTCTGTATCTCAATGCCATCTGCAGGTACCCTACCTGCAATTTAAGATACCCAGTTACCTTCATGAGCCTTCTAGATGTCACCTACAAAGATTTCTAATTTTTATGCTAATGTTTCTGGATACACCTGATTGCCTAGTATTTAACTGTGTATCTCAGGTAAACTGAAAAATGATGTGGCCTATTCAACCCTTTGGTGAAGTTTAAGTGCAGGGCATTGGGAGATTAGATTACATGCTCAGAACCTCTGAGTGCAGCACAGCCACAGGAGGGAAGGGAGCTTTAGTAAATAAGAAAGATATAGAGTCTGGAAAATGCTGTGGAAAATTGCTCCATTATGTAAAGTAAGATCACAGAAACAGATATGAATTGCATCTGTGAAATTCTTAACTACTTTAACTTAGAAATGGCCATAATCAAGTCTCATTTATATAAGGAAAACATCCTCTCCACTTGAATATTTGCCTTTTGTTCATTATTTGAAGTCAGTTTTTTATATGGCAAGTATGAGTGTTACTCCACTTTTAAAACTATCCATTGATTTCTACTGTCTCCAATCCACCTATCAACTATATTTGCTATGCCGGGCATTCATTACGTGAGTTATAAATGATACAGTGTTTCAAAATCTTTGTCTTACAAAGACTCTGCATGGTCTTGCCAGTGTTTACTTCAGTTTTAATGCTTTCTTCCTGCCATTCTGAACTAACTTAGATCTACTGACAGTCCTCTACCCAGAAATTTCATGGGAATTGAAGTCACAAGGACAAATAATACCTCTCGCACCACTAATGAACAAGTACGTTTTCTTGACCTTCACTTTTCTCATTTCAGTGATGGAAAAATTTTACCTGTCTTGTGGGCAATGGCCTATATCAGTAATAAGTTGTTTTATTTTTTTAAAGCAACTTATATGAGTATGCTCAAGCAAAGAAGTGCAATTTGAATAACAATATTTTAAAAGGGAATTTGGGGTTTTTATTTTTTGCTACATTGCAGCTAGTAGTAAATCTATCATTCTTCATATATAATCTTTATGTGTGCATATACATTTGCATATATTCTGAAAATGAATTAACCATAACACATTTAATGTAGTATTTCAATTTTCAACCTACTTTTGAAGCAGTCCAGGAAATTGTGGAACTCTATAAAGGTGATGAAGCATTTTATTATTTTAAAATATATTACAGAAATAAGTGTGCAGCAACTGGGTAAGTGCAAAATGTAGATTACTATAAATGACTTTCTGAATAATTTCTGTGAGAAAAGAACAGTTAGGGGAGTGACTAACAATCCCTTATATATGATCCCTTATTTAAGATGTAATTTTGGATACCTATTAAACTATAAGCCTATTAAGATGCCCTAATTATCTATTTTAGTAGTAAATCCTCTTAGATTCACATATACATGGATAATATATAATACCAAGTTAATCTTTAAGTTCATTGTTTATGTTGAAAAATTTATATTCTGAAGCTATGCTTTTCAGGCTAAAAGGGAGAGAGCATTTTCAGTAAATGGAAATTTTCAGAATCTTTTGAATCACACTGGTAAATAAGTGCCTACTCTACCCTCTTTCCATTTTCCAAGAAACGTAGGAAGTAAAAGCACCCTTTTGTTAGCGCCGAAGTCTCTTGTTGGGAGCTCAGCGCTATGGCAAATAACAGAAAATCTCTGTGTGCTTAATTACCAAAGGGAAACGGATGCACTATGCCTCTGAATTAACGTCAAGTTCTGATCACTTCATTATTAGAGAAGAAAAAGTATTGGTAATATTATTCTAAATACATAATTCTTAATAAAATCAGGATTATGGATAATAAAGTAAGCATCTTAATTATTAGATGTAACTGATGTCTTTTAAACAGTGAGGGAAAATTTCAAACAATTCAAAAGGTTCAGAAGCAATGTAAAATTTATGAAATTCAGGTCTGTTATATGCATTTGATTAATTCACGCATTTTATTAGCATTACATCTTGATGATTGGCTTCTAAGTATAAAATGTCAAAAAAGAGGTGATTGGTAATTTGACTAAATTTTAAAATATTACCTTTCTAAAATTATGGTCAACAGTATTGTACCTAGCATGTCATTGTCACATCACCAGTTTTAATGGATGTAGTATTTATAGTTCTGTAGTAAAATGTACTAAAGCATTTTTTAAAGATGCCTGTATCAAACCTCATTTGAATGCCTTCCTCGTGCCTTAGTCATAACAGTAAATTGATGGCATTACTGTCACTCTCATGGCATTAAATCATCAAAGAAAGGTTGTGATATAGGGGGAAAGCTTTTATTCAAACACACAAGTTCAATAACACAAGGGGGAAGGTACCCAATTACTAGTAAAGAAATTGGGTTTTGTAGACATATTCTGTCTTTGCCATGTTCTCTCCAATGTGAAAATTCTAATCAAAGATATCAAGTATAGATATATATGCCTGGTACTCATCCCTAATCATTTCTGTAGGATTTGGAGGCAGATGAGAAACCTCTCTGCTACCTGGAAGCAAGAGCTAAGTCCCTATACATCATAAGTTGGTATATACCTTTGATTTTTAGTTACACACTGTTGGGCAGATTCCAGAGATTTCCAGAACTCAGTGCACAATAACACTTAACCTTTAAAGTAAATTACCATTGAGTTACATTAGTATCAAGAATATCATGTGTGTGTGTAACTACCCAGAATTTAGACTGAAAAGAATGCAAAATGCTCCCAGGAATGGGAATAAAAATTAAGATGCTGTAAAAGTAAATTAAAAGGAGGGGAATTATCTATATTTATACCTCAATTTAGGTCTAGATACATGATTTATAGAGAAAGAGATATAGAATATTTTATTGTTTAGCAGTATGTAATTCACCACTCTCTCTTTTTTTTAAAGAAGCACTTTTTAGAACAATTGCACTAAAATAAAAACCTTTGCTATGAGGAACATTTCCTAAAGAAATTCTTAACCTTAGTTTACAGTTATAGTCTTAGAATTCTATGACTTTTGATATATAAGTATTGTAATTCTAAAATCAATTTTAGTGTTCTTATTTTTCTGTGGAGTGTGTGTAATAAAGGGTATGACTCCACTGTGTGTCTGTGTGTGTGTATGTGTGTGTGTGTGTCTGTGTGTGTGTGTGTGTGTGTGTGTCTGTGTGTGTGTGTGGCGATGTCCCTTTAAGCGTCATCCTTTTCTCTTCTTTCTGTATCCCACATCTCAGAAAGCAAATGCGAAAGACTGGGCTCTGGCTCCTTTGATACAAATGGGAAGACTTTAGTTGCACGGAAACCTTTACCTTCGTCCCATTTCATGAAAACCTAAAGTCAGTCCCCTTGTCCTGCTCCTTCTCCTACAAACCATTTTTTAGTGCAGCTTGGAAAGTCTACACTACTCTCTCCAGAAAGCCTCAATGTGTTAGTTATAAATCTTTTCAAACCCTAGGGGGTGGGGTGGTGTGTGTGCCGGGGAGGGCACCAAAAATCAACATCAGAACCAAATTTTGGGTGGGAGTCCATCCTGACTCTGAAGAGTGGGTACAATAGTGAGAAGACCATGTTCATTAGTATTTTCTTAAACATTATAATTATTAAAATTTATATGAATGTCATTATCAATTTGCATATTAATACTAACTATAAGATACTACAATTTTTTGAAAGAAAATATCTAAAAATGGAAAACACACCTATAATATGTATTTAATGTATATTTAAAACATAAAGATAACCTTTTTCTAAAGAATTGTAATTGTTATAGAATAGTACATTTTCATATACTAAAACTTATTTCATTAGACTAAGAAATAAAATACCTGAAATTAATATTCCATTTTAATGTTATTCATCTGGCAAAATGGTAAAATAAACATCTTAAGGAATAATGTACTGTAAATTAAAGACTTTATTTCTACAATATGACATGGTGGGATTTATAATATGGCAAAAGAAATTATCTGCATCACAATTCATGTGTCTGGTTGGTTTCATTAAAGTGTTGTTAATGTCTTAAAGAGGTGGCTGCAGTTATATTATAAAATCTGTAATTGATTATGAGAATGTCAGTGTTAATTCCTTGACCCACTTTCTTCCTTTCATGTCAGCAGCCATTCCCAACCGCTCCAGGGATCATTTTATTTTTAATTCCATAGACTGCAGGAGCCTGAGTTTGGGCCAGGGTAGTATTAAAGGCATATCCTTTAAGGAAAAGTGGAGGTTGGTATTTTATCACTGCTCTTATCTTTAACTCACCTTAGTTCTGGGTTTCAGAATTAAGTTCTTAATTATTCTCCATTGTTGCCACTATTTTATTATTGACTAATGTACTTTATAGCACTAATCCTTTCCCCATATTCTTACTGTTAGGTTCAATGCTTATTACACAAGCCCATAAAGGCGTCTTAGACACTTTAGTGATCCAACACATTTAAAACCTAAATCAGCTTCCCTTCATTCAAGTGCAGTTCAACCTGTGCCCTTTTTTTTTATCCATAACTGTCTCAGGCAGAAACCCAGCCATTGAGCCAGTGCTACACAACTTGAAGACATCTTTATAACCTTTCTTACTTCATCTGTGTATCTTGAACACAACTGTGTCTTCTCATTTTTTTCAATTTTTTTCTTCTTCCATGCTCCCTATTTCCAGTATACAAATCCAAGTGCTTATCATATCTTTCCTGAACTTTGGTAGTAACTTTGTAAAGGAGTTTCTCTCGGTTTCTTAATCTTATCTGTGCAGAGTTATAAATATATAGTCAAAGTACAGTTGCATGTTGAAGACAATGTACTAATTGTGTTTCTTCAGTGTTGAAACATTTTAAGACAGTAATTTTCAACCTTTTTTTAATCTTATGACATACATAAACTAATTACTAAAATTCCACAACACACCAAAAATATATTTTTTGCCAGTCTGAAAAACTAGGTGTATCTTGGATTCATTCACACCAGAAAGCTATTGTTGTCTTGGCTGTTGTCATTATTTTATATGACAGTCTATAGGAAAAGGGATCAAAGTCCCTGACTAAATAGTCAGATATTGCATGTTTTAAAAATTCTTGTGGCACATCAGTTGAAAATCACTGTCTTAATGAATGGTGAAGGGATCACAGAGCACAAATTGGTAGTTACAAAATAGTCATGGGCATATAAAGTAAAACATATGGAAGACTGTCAGTAATGTTGTACTAGCTATGTATGGTGCCAGGTGTGTACTGGAAATATCAGGAGAACACTTTGTTAAGTGTATGATGTCTAACCACTATGCTATATGCCTGAAAATCATAAAAATAATATTAAATGTAAACTGTAGTTCAAAAAATAAAATTAAAAAATATTAAATATATAAAGACTTCTTCTTAAAAAAAAGGAATGCCCCATTAACTAAAGAAGAGTCAGTATAATTGCTTCAAACCTGACCTCATCTGACTGAAGGTTGCATCTCTAGCACATCCCTTGAAAAACATTCACCCTCTTTTTGATGCTGAGCTTCTAAATGACCTTTAATACCCATCTACTCTTCATCCTACTTCCAACCTATTCTTCTGGAATCGCATTCCCTATTTTCAGTGTTTTCTCACACCTATATTTGTACTTATTCTGCCAAATGTATTCTATCTAATATTATAATTATTTGTGAATGTGAACTTACTAAACTTTCAGTTTCTTCAGAACAGGTACTATATTTTGTCCATTTAAAAATTTTTATCACATCTTTCATAGGTTAGTCATTAAGTGAAATGTTTTTATATTTATTAATCATTAATATCATTCATTTTTATTTTATTAAATGGATTGAATTTTCTTCCATTTTATTTCAATATTTCAAAGGGACGAACTTCATCTAGGTTATAAAAAGAGGTCAAATATAAAATACCTATTTGACTTGGAAATAGCACTGATATCTTTTAACAGATGCCATTATTGCATAACGGCTATGAGGATGAGTCAAGGTAAAGATAGTATAAATTGATATAATGAAAATTGTTGCATTAGAATTAGAAACAAGGCTTGAATGTCTGTCTACCTGATTTCAAGATTCCGATATTCATCTAAAGACAGAAATTAACAAAGTATACCATTTATTTAAAGAGAGGGAAGCAGGGAAAGGATTAAAGGTAAATATCTAAGGGCTTCTCGAAAGTAGCCATGACATTTTAACTTTGATTATTTAGTAAACAACCTGTGGTGCTTGGAGACTGTTTGCCAAACTGATGTCATCCCATAACAGGTCATACATACCAACAGCTGAATGTGTAGAGAAGCATGCCAAAGACAAGTGAAATCATGTATCAGTTGTCACCTCTATTCTTTCCGGACTAACATGAGACTCTAGAGACACCCTCGAGTAGTGATGATTACTATCTTTGAAAATAATATGAAATATCTTCAATTATAAACATAAATTTTATGTTTTCCCTAATATTAGAAATCATGCCTTTTAATGATACTAAACCTTTAAACCCATGTTAATTCAGTAGAATTTGTTCTCTCATTCCCCACCCCCAGTTTTTCCTTTTCACATTCACAATTCATTTACACGTGTCCTTGGAATATTTTCATAGAGACTCATATTCCCTTTCCTCTTCAGTGCAGAACTCTGTCCATTTTCCATACCACACACCAAAACATGCAATAACAAAATTGATATAGTACATGCTTATTAACTTTGTGGCTGAAGTTAAGATAGCAGGTTTTGGGCAAGTGGTTTGAAAGAAAGCAGTGATAATAGTTTTTCATGGTAAGTTAGATACATCTACTTGCTACCATGTGTGCAGTGAGTGAGGCAATTAGAATTCAATCTGTTGAGTCTGATAATAAACACATGGCTTACCAGTATGAATATAAAATATAAGAGGGTAGGTGTCAGAAGTAGTAAATTTAAAATGGAGGCACATCAGAATAACCTGGAAAATGTTTTTAAATAACATTGATTCTGGGTTTCATTTTTATTAAAAGAATCACTGGAAGTGAGGCAGTAGAATGTGCATTAAAAATAAATAAATGTGCCCATTGAAGCAGCAAACCAATTAACTACTATTTTTGGAACTACGATTCTCATTTGGACCCAATATGAACAAGATAAACTATAGAAGAAGGATAATTTTTAATAAACTTACCTGAAAACTTCAGAAGAAAACTCAGTCCTAAAATTAAGAGTTTTATTTTTGGGGTGCCTACAATAATATTCCAGGTATTTTGCATGCATATTTTATTTTGTCTCACAGGAATAGTACATGACTTACAAAGTAGAAACCAATGGAGCTTACTAATCAGCCCATGGAGTGTTTTTTGATTTGAGCAATTTCCTGTTTAACTTTCCAGGAGCATGCTTGGCTTCTAAAGATATGTTCAGACCTTCAAGGGCTGGGTAAGCCTCAGACATCCTAGTGCAGTGATTTTCAACCTTCTTCATCTAATGGTACACATAATCTGATTACTAAAATTCTGCAGCACACCAAAAAATATGTTTGTGCCAATCTGAAAAAAAAAAGGGATGATTTTGATTAGTTCATACCAGATGGCTATTGTTGTGTTGGCTGTTGACATTTTTTTATTTGACAATTTAAGGGAAAAGAGGTCAGCTCCCCTGACTAAATAGTCAGGTTTTGCATGTGTTTAAAAGTTCTTGTGGTACACCAGTTGAAAACCACTGTCCTAGAGCAAAAGAGAAGCTATTTAACGTCCTCTTTCTCTTCATTCATATTATGAAGTACTTCTAGGGGCGAAGGGAGAATCTTAGGGAAGACACTTATTTTGCTTGCATTGTTGCATGCTTAGATTTTATGTATGAGCACTTCAAGAAGATAGCTGCAGCCATAAAGCCAGATTTGCTTCTTAAATCTGCCTTCTCTTTCTCCTGCTCCTAATAAGTCATGATTGAGGTTGGTGTTTGTGACGAGGGTAATATTGGTCAGTCAATTTAATTTTTTTATGCTACTAGAAATATGTCACATCAATGATTGCCTCTAATTAGGATATCTGGAGCCTGAAAAGACTTATCATTACCATGATAAACTTAAATTGAAAGAGTAAATTAATTATGTTACTAAAATAAAAAATTTAGAAATATATTTTTCTAGATCCATCTTTTCATAAGAAAACACTGGAAGGAATGTGTACATGTATATACACACACACTGTATTTTCACAAAGTAATAAGAGAATTATATCTACCTGTTTTATTTTGATATCATTTGTGAAGACATCAAGCTATTGACTTAAAACCCTCTTATGTATGCACACATACACATTCTTACAATCACACATCCATATACATCATATTACTAGCTAACACATAACATTACTGTTTTTAAATTGCCAAAAATTAACAATAACATGTGGTTTAACAAAATGTATAAATAAAAATATTCTTCAAACTTTTTAAAAGTATGACACTGTTTCCAAACAGTATAATTTCATTTAGATTCTTTCATGAAATAATACAGTGAAACAAAGTTAAATAAATACTCATTAATCTTACTAACTTTTACAACTTAGTTGACATTTAGAAGCCAATCTAGATATAAAAGGCAGAGATAACTGATTTAAAGGCCCATGTATCTTTTATTTTGGTCCTAAAATAAGATCTTTTTGCAGTACAAAAGTAAAAATATTTTAAAAATAAGTTTTTCTTTTTTAAGAAGTTGGGAATCCACATGAATGGGTACACTAAAAAGTAAAAAGAACATTTGCTTCTTGCATGGCCATTAATTATAATAATGTTATCATTTTAATAACAATTACCTTAGGTCAAAATTCTGCCTTCAGATTTTTTCAAAATGACATTTGGCTTTACTCTCATTTAGAAAATATATCACATTTGAATGGTATAAAGTATATTTGCATTTTCTTAGAACTTTCCACATTTTAAATACCTGATGATACTTCTTATCAGGCTGTTTACCGTTACTGACATATATAAATTTATTTGATCAGCAGTTCAGGTGGACTGTGATTATGTATCTAAGCGAAGTAAGAAAACAGTAAAATTTTATCACTTGATAGTTCACTGGACAGATCCCAAAATGACCTCTATGTGATTCTGCCTCTGTTTATTGGCCTTTGTATATTCCCTTCTCCTTGAGTGTGGGCATGATCTGTGACTTGTTTCTAACTACCGGAATGAATAAGACAAACATAGGAGAACTCCCATGATTATGTCATATTTTATAAGATGCTATTTCACCACCAAATTCGGGCTAGAAACTTTCTCCTTTGCTGGCCTTGAGGAAGTAGCTGCCATGGTGTGAGAGAGTCTACGGAGAGGATCACATGGTGAAGGGACCGCAGGAAACCTCTAAGCTTGTAGACAAGCCTAGACGACAGCCAGGAGGAGGTCGGAACTTTAATTCTGCTACTGCCAGGGGAGTTCTGTTAACAGCCGGAATAAGCTTAAAGGAAAGAGCCATCCCAGGTCGGACCTCCACAGGAGAACTCAGTCTTGGCCAACACATTGGTTATAACTTTGCAGAGGACACAGGTTATATATCCAGATTCCAGATATGCAGAAATTGCGAGATAATAGTTATTTGCTTTAAGATGCTAGCTTCATGGTAATGTTCTGCCCTGCAATAGAAACATAACAAACATATTTAACACAGTGATATAATTAACTAGTCTTAGAAATTGTTGTATATAATGCTACAAGGAAATAGTTTTTTTGGTAAAAATATTATAAATTATTCCTACATAATATTTAGAGCAAGAAATTTCTACCTACTTGTTCATTGTTTTGTCTGGTTATATACTATTTATTATACCTTTTCTAAGTTGCTAAATAAAATACAGACGTACTTTTATTTATATTAAACTTATTGGGGTGACTCTTAAAATAAATAATTCATTTAATTATAGATCTCATATACTTCTGGTTATTATCTGTTCAGTCTAATGTCATGTTAACATAATATTACAAAATGTTACATTGCCACTTAATTATAAAGAATTTTATACTTCTCCTCAGATGCGCCTTCCATGGAACTAACTGAGGCTTGTGATTCCTGGAGGAGGGGCACTTAGCCTACACACTATCAGAGATGAAACACACCAGAACCCTGCTCTTGGCATCATTTTCCTCAAGTGACCCTACTCTTTATCTGTCTCTGCTCTGATCATAGCAGTCCCTGAAGTTATGGCTTACCTAAATTCTGGAATACCTCTTCATTTATGTAACTTTATTTCAGTATCACTTAAAAATATTTTTCAAGCATAACACCCATAATTAATCTCAACCCTTCAGATAAATCTAATGTATCTGAATCCCATTTGTGACCCGAATCTAAGATCTGTCCCATAGGATTCCTAGACACATGAAATAGGGTGCCATGCCAAGGTTTATAATTACATCTACATCTGTAAACTTCCCTGAGAATTAAGAAATGCCCCCAAGTTCAAGGCACTCTGGAGTCTGCTTTGCATAAATCACACAAAAAATTTCAAGTATATATTGTAATATCAAAGAACAGCCTAACAGATATTACATAATTAGTTTTAATTCTGATGAAACAGGTAATTTGACTATGACTATTATAAAAGTCAGTACAATATTAAAAAAACTGAGAAGTCTAAAGCAAACAAATTTAAAATCTCCACCATTCATATACAACACTGCATCTCTTTATCTTAAAGCAAATATCTAAATTATATTATTTATAATAAAAATATGCCAATTTTTTCAAAACTACTATTTGACTGATTATAAATTTTAACTTAAAATACAGTCATATAGCATATGCATTTTGAAATATCAGATACTACAAGTGCATATTATATTTTAATTATTCGTGTAAATTCTTAAATATTTTGTAAATATATTTCACACACAAACTTGACTTTCATTATAGATGTTTATAATAATGTCCAAAACATGAAAATTCAGCTTACCATGGACTTGCAAATACATATAACATATGATTCACACAAATTTATGAAGTAGGCAAAGAGAGACGCTTTTACCTTCATTTCTCAACAGGGGAATAAGGACTCCAAAAAACTAATAATGTGTTCCCACAAAATTTAGATATCATTAAAAATTATTGGAATTGGGGTTCCGTTGGAATGTCCTAAGGCAATGTAGAATGCTGCTGCTAAAATTTACGAAAGCTGAAATCGTAAAATTAAAAATAGCCTTAAGACAACAAGAGATGAGGGAACGTCCTTTATTTGATTTGTCAGAAGCATAAGAATTTCACCTCCTGTTGTTGCAACCTTGCGGTTATAATCCCAGGAATCCTGACATCTCTGGAAGATGATTTTGAGATTACTTTTGTTTCTAGTAGCTATTTTAAATACAAAAGATGTTTTAATCGTCATTCATTCCTTGACTGTCTATCAGGTAAAAGACATACTGTCAATCTGAGGTACTCTACCTTTTATTTTACCTAGGGAATGTATCTTTATATTTTTTTCACTGATTGTTTTATAATCCCAAAACCTAGCAAAACTAAAAAAAAAAAAAGGTAGCCTTAATCTGGTGTTTTCAAACCTACATTTTCTTTCATGTATGTATTTACTTTTCCAAACAATGTCTGACCCACTGACTTCAGCATGTGGTCTGCACAGAGCGGCTCTTCTTGGGTTAACTTGGACTGAGTTAATGAAACCGTAGGCATGTTTCTAGTACTGATTAGAAGACATTGTAGTAGAACAAATATTTTTAATCTGTGCCATGAATAGCTGGCTTATTTATGACTTTTATATACCCCTGGCCTATATACTGAAACCATTTCATTGTTCAAAGCTAATGAAAAAAAAAATTTTTTAATGAAGTCTTTGCTCCTCAAAAACATAAAGTATTATAAATATCAATGAATTAATCAGTAAAATAAATTTAAATATCTGTAGGACCTACTGTTTACAATTATCCTGTTACAGTAAAAAAATATTGAGAAATGAATAAATTTTCTTTTATATTGTTTAGGTATAATTTAAATGGGGAAAACAATTTTTAAATTTCTAGTTACAGAAAAATTCACATTCAATTATTTTTAATTATTTATTTATTAGTTCAAGAAAGACTCTGCACTGGGTCCTCAGTATTTAAAAATTCA